>JAQHUG010000092.1:1198763-1279495 GCA_028555095.1 Dicrostonyx torquatus | reverse complement strand
GCCACATGACCAGTACCTTTTCTCAGCTGGGCTGCTACATGTTGCCTCCTTGGAGATCTGCGCAGGAATGCCAGGGAAGCTTCCTGCTTCCCAAATCTCCTGTTCTTACCTCTACTTCCTGTCTGGTTTTCCTGCCTATACTTGCCTGGACAATCAGCAATTATTTAAAACATGATTGACAGAATACAGAATTGTCCCGCACCAATCCTGAGTCCTGGGATTAAAGGTATAAGTTCTGCCATTAATTTCTTAACATTCACCCTGTATTTTCTGTTTTAAAGCCTGTATATTACTTGGCAGAAAGGCCTTTTTGTGTTAATATGAAGCAGAGGCTTTCCACAAAGAAGGGGTTTCTGATTCTTTATTCTTCATACAGATTTCAAATTGATGATGGAAACCACCAAATTCCAGAATGTGTAATACCTCTATCCTCTTAGCCTATCAAATTGGAAGGTAACAGAGTTTTAACCAATAATTAGTTTGTTGTGTGGCAGGACATTTCTAGCTAAAGAAGGAGGCTTTCACAGAGGCTCTTCATTTCTTTTCAATTCTTTCTGTAGTTCTTAGGCATTCCCAAATCTACTAAGCTGAAGAGGAACCTGCCCTGGGATTCTGTTTTCCCTGTTTCTGCAATGAAATTCTTCAGGTCTGACATCTTACAGACCTAAAATTATAGCAAGTTAATGCATAAGCCTTATTAAATCATCCTTAGACACAAGACACAGTTGGTGTGCTTCAGCACTGGGAAAATTACTCTGTAGAATTAGCCTACTGAGCTGGAAGAAAATGGAGAACACTCGGTGAAGGAGGGAAAGTGACAAAAACTGTAATCACTAATGGTTTTTAATTATAATTGTATAATAGTCTCTTGACAGAAGGACTCCTCATTGTTTTGATAATTCCTGCCACTGGTCCATTAGGCCCCTGCACACTCACACAAGCAGCTAGACTAGAATGCAGAAGAATGTGGGCCTAACTTCTAACTGCACTCAAGGGCCTTGAATTAGATCATTCAATGGCACTCTCCCAGTTTACTATTAACAATTTCTTGGAATCTGAGAAATGACAAGCAGTTTCCAATTTATATGCCAGACAGTGGTTTTATCTTGAGATAAAGTGACAAGATAGAGTAACATTTAATCTATTATTATGCTTTAGTTTTGAATTTCCTGACCACCATGAAGAGTGTGTCAATAAATATTAATCTACTTACTTATATGTGTGTGTGTATAATTTATACGTATGGTTCTATCAAGAGTTTAAGTATGTGTTAACACTTGAAACTACTACACTAAAGAGGCCAATATTGTTTGCAAATTGAAAAATTATCAAATAATTTAGGAAAAATCTGAAAATAATTCAGAATGGGCCTATCAACTGCATTATTCTAATGTAAACTATTACATAGAACATAAGGATGCTTTGATTCAGTCGCACCAGTCCACCTTGCTAATCTCACTCAAAACCAAATGGAAAATCCTTAATAAAACTGAGATATTTCAGTGGATAATAACTTTGGGATGGAAAGTATAATGAAAAATTCCTCCTAGCCATACTTCATGGTCTTATTCTTCTCCCATCAACAATTAGATAAGCCATATACTACATTGTTTTGATGGATTTGAGAAAAAGCTTTGCTTCTGCATATGAAATCAAAACTTATTTTCAATAATCCAATTGAAAATTATTGAAATTTTATACTACTAAACCACATAAGAATAAATGGTGGGAATATAAAAGTGTGGAAAATTTTTATTTTATTAAATAAAATTAAATCGTATTATTAGGGTCATGAAGAGCAATGATCAATGAAAGAATTTTGAAGCTTGATGTTTAGATAACGGGGATGACTCATTCATCTTCTGTCTTTCAACTCTGTATATTTGAGGTTGACTGGCCAATTTTATCATTAGATATTGCTTATGATGTCTGCAATCTTCAAAGTTCTCATCATATTTGGAAAACAGGTCCTAGACTCAGAGTCCGCTTAAACAAAAGGGCTGGTTAATAAATGTGTCAGAATATACATCTTGGGAAAAGAGCTATCATCCACAGATGTGGAACACTTTTTCTCTTTGGGCTCAAGACAGTCTATAACTCACGTGATGATCCCTGCTTACCTTATAGACCAAGATCTGATGTGAAATACCATATAAAGACATTTTAAAGAATTCTTCACCGTTAGTTTTTGTTTTAACCTTTTGCCACACATAGTAGCTATAACTATGAATTACAATAAACATTACTGATTCAATAGTGAGTTAAAGTGATTTGGACTCTGACTGCACAGTAGGAGATCCAGTGATTACACACTAGAAAATGCTGTTAGTATTATGAGGGGGAATTAAAGGCATACCTATATAAAAGAAATATTTGTCAGGAACACATTCAAGGAACCTATGTATACTAATGCTCAAAGATGGCTTCTTTGAGAAAGTGGCATTTCATCTTAATTTTGTGGCCACTTGATGTGGGAAGTCCTTCTGTATATGTGTTGCTTTTATTGGTTAATGAATAAAGAATCTGTTTTGGCCTGTGATAGGATAGAGTAGAGCTAGGTGGGAAAACTAAATTGAAAGCTAGGTGAAAAAAAGGTGGAGTCAGTGAGAAGCCATGTAGCCACCATGCCACAAGAGACAGATGCCTCTGCTGGAGCTCATGGAAACTTCGCTGCTAGGCCATGACCTTGTGATGTACAGATTAATGGAGATGGGTTAGTTTAGGATATAAGAGCTAGTTAGAAATATGCTTAAGCTTTTGGCCAAACAGTATTGCAAAGAATATAATTTCTTTGTGATTATTTCGGGTCTGAACAGCCGGGAATGAACAGCCTCTATTTAGAGCCACTAACCTTCATTTCCTAATTTCTATTTGTTCCTTACTCTGCATTCTAGTTAATATTTTTAATATTTTTTGTTTACTTTCTGGCAGTAGACTCAATGAAAGGTGGTTAAGTGACTGACTCGACAGAAGCCTGGTTTAACGTTCAGAATCTGAGGTAGTTCTCATCCTTCCCAGACATTCACACCAGGAGGTCTGAGGTGTAACATGCTCTTCCAAACGGCTCATCTTCTGGGCTGTTGTGATGCTCCGAAATCTATGAACAGTGACATGTATCTAAAACGCACATCATTTCCACTGGAGTCAGTTATGACGAAAAGCAGCAATTTTAAACTTGTGGTACCTAGGGATTTCACTGCTGTTTAGTAATGGATTTGCAAACGCATGCCTAAAGCTCACCATGGTTAGCAAGTGTGCGGGAAGAAAATCATGAAAAAAGCAAAGGAAAGATGGTTCTCTAACTGGCTTACTGTGAAATTCAAAGTTCATCAATGTAACAATTTGAAAACAAGTAAAAAGAATATTGTGGGTAGGGATTGTTGCTCAGTGGTGCAGCCCTTGCCTAGCACACATGAAGTCCTGGTTTCAATGCCTGACTGACAGGAAGAAAGGAATATTGTGGTTAATAATATAATCAGATATATTTAACCTATGAGTAAAGCCATACCAACTAAATAAGAGAGATACACCAAATTTGTCAGAGTTTATCTGGAATTGATACAGTTATGGCCGACTTCTATTTATTCTTTTTGAATACCTACAGTTAAGTTGTAAGATTTTTTTTAAAAACCATTTTTCTTTAGGACTGAAAAACATTAAAATGTTTTCTAAAAATAGAAGAAGCCTATATTAACTTTAGCTATTAGTTCTCTGCTCTTTTGCTAATTTCATCAGCTTGATGTCTGCTGCCTCCCTGGACCTCAACATTGGCTTGTCAAGTGAGGAGCTGGTTAGGATAAGCTTAACCAGTCTTCAGAATCATTTGAGGGCATTTGTCAAAAACAAGATCCCCAGGAATACCTAGGGCCAGCCCTAATCAGAACTTCAAGAGCGAGGTCTGACAAATTCCCCTGACGATTCATAGGCTTGGCCGAGGTGGAAAAACCTTAGAATAGGTGAACCTACTTTTCATTTCTCTTGTGACAAACCCCCCGACAAAACGCGGCTGGTGGAGAAAGGGGTTTGGTCTAGTCCATTACCATAGCGAAGTCAAGACAGGGTTTTAGAGAATTCCATCTCTCTGTTGAAAGCAGCGAGAATACACATTTGGCCCCTTGATAGCTTTCTGTTCCCCTTGGCATCTTTTACTCTTTCGCAGTCTATCCTGCTGTGGCAATGCTGTAACCTATTCTAGGGCTCGCAGCCTGCGTTAAGAAAATCCTCCACAGACATGCTTCCAGGGCAAAAGAATCTGGAAAATTCCTCAGCTGAGGCTATCTTCCCAGGTGGCAACTCTAGGCTGTGTCAAGTTGACAGCTGAAACTAAGTAGCAGAGGATGACTACAGTCACCTCCAGACCTAAAACACTTTTTTTTTTTTTGGTTTTTCGAGACAGGGTTTCTCTGTGGCTTTGGAGCCTGTCCTGGAACTAGCTCTTGTAGACCAGGCTGGTCTCAAACTCACAGAGATCCGCCTGCCTCTGCCTCCCCAGTGCTGGGATTAAAGGCGTGCGCCACCACTGCCCGGCCCTAAAACACTCTTTAGAGCACGCTAGATCAGAGGTTCTCAACCTTCCTAGGGCTGCCACCCTTCAACACAGTTTCTCATTTGTGGGGACCCCCTAACCATAACTAATTTTGCTACTCTTATGATTCATAATGTAAATATCTGATATGCAGGATACTTGATATGTGATCCCTAATTGGGTCTCGATCCACAGGTTGAGAACATTCGCCCTAGCTCCTCCTATCAATCTTTCTGGAAGGGTGGGACAGTACTTGAAAGAACTGAGAAGGAGTAGTCAGCATATGTGCGTGTATATATGTATGTCCATGTATGGGAAAACGTTTATCTTCAAACATTTATCATTCCCATGAAGTTAAGACCTTCACAGCCCCTTTCCTTAGCTCATTACTGTAGCAGTCACACTGTGCAAACCCAGTGCTTACTTTTTTACCACACTCCAGTACCACTGCTCTGCTTTCCCCATCCTTCCCTTCCTGCTCTCTCCGGCTTCTGGGACACAGGCAGCTGATGGTGCAAACTGCATTGAAGCTCCATTCACTACAGTCTACAAACTGTTTAAAAATTGTAATACCATTCCCTTTCAGTGGAAAATATTTAATGTTACAAGTGTGCTTAACTATTTGTTACTTAAGATATCTGCGGTTAAATTTAAAAATATTTTTTCCAGCTTTTTTTTTTTTGATAATTTCTCCTTTAATTCTAGTGTGGTCTGAGAACATCAGATGTTTTCTGTTCCTTTAAAGTTGAGACGATTTTTCGTGCAACAGATGTGGTCTAACTTGGTTACTCTTCTGTGTTATCCTGAGAAGGGCGCACATTTGATTTTAGATTTCTCAAATGACAATCAGGTCCAATCAGTAGTGCTCTTGATAGCAACTATCTCCCAAATTGATTTTTCTTCCTTTTTAGCTATCAATTTTTAAAGAAGGTTGTTAATGTTTCCAAATATAATGATGGGTTTGCCAACGTCTCCTTGCTGGGCTGCCAGCTCTGACCTCATTGGATTCCCTGTGGGTTTGTGTTAGACATTCTGGAGTGCATTCTTAGAGAAATGACCAATTTATCATTTTGTAATGCTGTTCTGAAGAATTCTATGTGTTTTGAAATTATCTTTATTTGAATTAGTATTACTGTTATGATTGTGGAATTTTTCCATTCTTTTACTTTTAATCTTAATTTGGTTTCTTATGGATATCATAGAATCATAGAGTTGGGTTTCATTTTCTTTTTAAAAGCACTTTGATGACCTTGTATCTTCATTTTATAGTGTCTGTGTTCAGCATATTCATTTAAAGTAAGTATTTATACCACCAAATTTATATCTGCGATATCTACCATGTTCATGCCTGACTTTACTCTATTTAAAAACATATATAGTACACAATGGAGCCCAGGCCAACCTCTCTCATCAACTTCCTTAGTGCTGAAATGTTTTCTTCTGACTGCTTAGTCTTTGTTTCTCATATTGCAGTTCTTCTCTGTTCTTTTTATGTTTTGCTTGCATTTAACTTAGGACTTTCTACAATGCCACTTGCATTTCTCATACTAGCAACCGTTCTTCATAAAATTCTCTTTTAAAATATGCTGTTAATATAAATTGTTATATTAATCTAAGTCCATCTTTAAATAACACTGCATTATTTAAAATGCTGTGCAAGTGTTTTTAAAAGAAGGTTTCCAATGACCCCCCACCACCACCACCATGCCGTACATTTGGAATTCTCCTTATTCACCTTACAAACCCATGGGCTACAATCACAAATTACACAGTTACTTCTGCTAAGCAGTTATTTTTTGCACTAATTAAGAATAAGAAAAATAAAGTATTTTATCTATCTCTATACCTTCTATGATACCCTTCTTTTCTTTACTTACATATCACTTTCTGACCTACGTCATCTCTTTTTTCTCAGATGAATCCATTTTAGGGTTTCCTGCATGCCAGTTGTTTTCTGAAAATGAATTTTCTCAGGTTGGCCTGGTCCTTTCATTTCTTCACATCTGCCCTCTGATTGGCCTTACCCTTTAATTCCTCCACAGTTGAATGATTTCATAGGATATTTCACTTTTTTCTCCTTCAACAGCTGAAATATATAATTTTGTGATCTTGTTTGTATAATATGCTTTGACAAGCTTGGTGTAATTCTTATATTCCTGCTTTCTTTGTTGTTTGTTTGTTTGTTTTCAAAACAGGGTTTCTCTGTATATTAACCCTGACTGTCTTGGAACTTGCAGTATAGACGAGACTGGCCTTAAACTCACAGAGATCAGCCTGCGTCTTCCTCTTGAGTGCTGCAATAAAAGGTGTGTACCACTACACCTGGCTATATTCTTGTATGTTTGAAGCAGAGTCTCACAGCCGACTCTAGTCTTGAACTCATTATGTATCTGAGGATGATCATGAACTCCTGGTCTTCCTACATCTTCTTCCTGAGTCCCAATATTACAAACTTGCACCACCATTCCTGTTTTATGCAGTGTTGAGCATTAAACCAAGGGCATTGTGTGTGCTTGACAAACACTCTACCAACCAAACTATGTCTGAAGCCCTGACTCTCTCTAGCTCTAAATCTAAACTTCTTTTAGATTATTTTTTTTATGTTTTATTTTCTGTAGTATGAGTGGAATGTGTTTAGGTGAAATTTTTGACTTTTTTTTAAAAGTTAGAGTTTTCTGAATCTTAACTATGGTAATTATTATTTGTGGAAAGCAATGAAGTAATGCTCATCCTTAATTTGAATATTTCTTATTTTCCAGTTATTCTTATTCCTTTTGAATTATTTCACTGTTCTTGGGTAAACCGTTGTACTTTCCCTTGTTATCCTTCACTGTTGGCATTGTGGTTTACAAGTTTTTATTGATTTGCCTCAGGGTTTATTGATCATTTCCTGGATTCTTAATGGTTTCCTGATAGGTTCATTAAATAAGTCTCCTTTTGTGTTATTAAATATAATGTTTGAGTCTTACAGTTTCCATTCCACTGACTGAATTTGTTCATGCGTGTTTTCTACACAAGGCACTTAACTCAGAGATGCTAGTTAAATCACATGTCTGGAAATTCCAAAGCGCATGTCTGAGTGATTCAGATGGGGTTTCCTGTCTCGTCAGATTGTTACTTCTTTCCTTGCTTTTGACCATACTGAGAGATATTCTCTTGAAAACTGGCCCTGATGGATTTGGCATGAGGAAAAGGTCTGTTGAAAACTGGCCATGATGGATTAGGAGCTGAGGTACACCAGGCTCCTAATGTGTTCATTGTTGACCTGGTGAGGAGATGGAGTGCACTTGGTGTTTGCTGTATTTTTGTCACCAGAGACTTCCAAGTCCTTCCAAACTGTGTCTTGTTGTATACTCTGTTCTTTGTTCACTGGAGGCCACTGCTATTAATTGATGACAAGGCATGGAAAGGAAAACTTGCATAACTTTATGAACGGGTATTGATTTTTTTAATAGGCATGTATCTCTTTGACATGGCATCTAACAAGTATTTCTTGGTTTCCTCACATTCGAGAGAAGAATAGATACTTCTTGAGTGCTTGAGTCAGAGAATTTAGTATCCTTTTTCCTGGAGTGATGATGTTCTTGTTCTAGTTTGTTGTCAAGAGCACACATTTGTTATGAAAATCTTCTGGGAATATGTCACAATTTTTTTCTCCCATGCCAAATGCAAGAATTTTCTGTCTGTTTAATGTGGCAACTTGGCGATATTTTAGAGAAGACAAAGTATGATCTTCCTAAAGCCATGACACCCAGGAAGGTCTCTTCAGATAGATAACCTGCAGTTACTAGAAATTTGTCAAGCCTACTGCTGAATTCTCCCTACCAGTCTCTGGTTTCAGCAGTCTCTCTCCAGGTAAGCCATTATCAGTTACAACCCTCTGCATTCAGCTCCCTTTCCAGGATTTTGGCATTCAAGTATGCTTTGTGTCTTTCATTCTTTCCCTGGTCCAAGGTAGGCCACCGGTTCTCAGCTGTTCAGCCTTTTCCAGCTACGAGAAATGACCTCTTCCAACGGCCTTCATTGCTGGGACTAAAACTGAAAGCAGACCTTTTTTCTCCTCCTCTTCTTGTAACAACACTGAGAGAATCTGCGTGGTTTTTGAGAATTTAAGAGTTTTCATTATTACTGCCAATAATTGCGACAACTGTGATCCACCTAAGAGCAACCAGCGCAGTAGGCATGGAGAGCTATATCTAATTCATACAAAGTGCTCAAGGGCTAGCGGCTGACACTGCATGGCAGAATGAGGCCAGGGAGCCTGAAGGCCCAGATTATCTATTACAGCCCTCTATAAATAAATGTATACGCAGCTCTTCCCAGCTCAGTGTGCTGGGTGCGTAAGATCGTTCCCCCAGAATTCCTCTACACTGTTGAAACTTGATCCATCAGACCGCCTTTATGCCTTTTCAGATCCCGCATTCATCTCCATCCTCACGTTCGGGGAAGGTTAGGACATCCTATATTGCATCTCCTGCTGGCTTCTGCCTGCCTAGCTGCCTGGTTTGACAACTTACATTTGAAAGCAACAAGTGGGTCTCCATGTTGCATAATTACTGTACACTCACACTGTTCTGGGAAGCGGCAAATGTGACCGCGGGCTTGAGGGCTGAAGAGGAGGCTTTGTGTTCTGCGGCCAAATTCTGCAGCATGCAGTCAAAGGCTGCATCTAAGAGGGGCACTTTAGCAGTGTCTCCTTAGCTCTGACAATGCAGCAGGTTCGGGGCTGGTTGCTGGCGACAGAATCTGGTAGTGGCTCTGGCAGGGCACTAGCAGCAGGCAGCTCTCATTTGTTTTACTGCCTAGCACCAGAGCAGGATCATTGTTTATTACGGCTCAAAGGCAGTAATCATTTCACATAATGCGAGGATTTTTTTTCACTCAATTATTTTCATGCTTTGGGCTGATGAGAATAATAATCATGTGTTGATTACTGGTATCTTGACTGATGGTGCTTAGAAATGCAGGTCACTGCTCATTCCTAACCATTTCCCCTGAAATGTTGAAGGTGGTGATTTGGAATCTCATTCAACCAACTCTTTCACGTCCCAAAGTTTCTGATGCCAAGAAGACAGTCCAAGATAATTTTTTTCAGGGGTCCCCAATTCCTGCAGTCTGCCCTAGGGGATAATTTATGCTGATTTGCTCTGAAGAGACAGACATACATAATTCATGTCTTGCGCATTGTGGTTTTCGGCCATTGAAAACACTATCTCTCTTCTGCTTCTGGCTGTGCTTGCAGGAACTAGCTACAATAAACATTTCATACCTCAGTGGACACTCTTTTCTCAGTTAATAGAAGCCTGACTTAAATGCAGACTTCATCATGAGAGGAGTGTATTTAATAGTGAATTCAGCTAAGCATTTTTTCCTTCCAAAGCATAAAATGAGCTTATTATCAGTATCAATAGTTGGTTTTTCTTAAAAGGAGTCAAGGTGAGAACAGGCATGAAAGAGAAATTAAACTGAAACTCTTGGTGGTTTCATGGTTGGAGGCCAGTTTAAAACTCAAACTCCAATAAATGCTTTTGAACTAGCTAGGAGAACGGCCAGGGTCAGAAAGCCCACAGATTTGAAGGGAACTGTCAGGGCTGGTCTTTCCATGCAGAAGGCAGAGGGCCATGCAAAGTAGAGATTTCTGAATGTTTGGGGACCACGGGTGACTGGATGCAGACAGCGGGATGAAGTACACATTGTGCAAGCAAAGCCATAGCGGTCTTTAAAAGCCTAACTCCTGTCTGTAATATCCTCTAATGGCATTTCTTCTTACGAGGGCTGAAGGCCAAGGAACCTGCATGATGAGTCTGTCTCTACTGATTCCTTGTCATCTTCCAGCTTCCTGCTGTCCTTCCTCAACACGTTCCTGCTCCTGAGGCCTTCCTCTGCTTCTTTATAACCATATGCCTTTACCTGGGAAAAACTTGCTCACAGGGTTCGCTCTAAATGCCACTTCCTCTGTGGATGTCTGTGCTTACTGTCCCCAAACCCACTGTCATCACCTTGTTAGATGTTCACGCACACAACATTGTCATCTGTTACATTTTGTACTGTTCATGTCATTTTCATGATTTCATCCCCTGATTAAAGTGTGAGTTCATTCGGGACATCTGGATTGCTGCTGTAGTTACTTAGGGAGTAATAAATCATCTAAAGAGTTACTAATTGAATGCATAAATGAGAACATTGATTGACAAAGATTTAAGCCATAAAACTACCTTAATGGCTTGTTACAACTTAAATGGTCAAGTTCCTAAAATTTCTGATTTGTTGGGCTGGGTATTTGCATTTCTTATGAGTTTTCAGACAGTGTAAAAAGCACACTTGGGAGTACGCTCAATATGGATATCCCCTTCTAGTATGGTAATCTGACCACAGGCTTTTTAGATTCACTTTTTCAACTAATAGCCTGGAGGTCCTTAAGCAGGCCCTTGAATGTTCATTCCAGTCACCCATACATTCTATGCCCACATTTATGGGTAGATTGCCTATTTCTAGCCTTTTGTTGTGGTTTTATAGGTACATACGATATCCTTAGGTATTAATCACTATAACTACACCCTTAGAATAGGCTTGGTTCCCACTCTAACTAGTTTACGTGACCCAGAAACCATCAAGGCTGTGCTTTGCTTTTATCCAAATTCTTAATCTGTAGCTACTCTTGTGTGTGTCACCCCCTCCCCCGGTTAAGATTTATCCTGCAACTCCTCATTGCTTATTGACCAGTTGTTCATCACTCTTGACAGATGTCAACTGCACAGAGGCCAGCCCCATCCCACAGTTAGCTACATGATCAGATATTCCTGCCATACAGGTAAAGTCCCTGGAGATGAAATTCCCTTTCCTATAAATAATGATGATTATAAACATTTCTTAACAAGGCTTTTTAAGATTCTAAAATTCTTCTAATCACTTTACACATCAATTTATTTGACCCTTAAACTAAGAATCTCTATTTTACAGATATACAAATGGAGGTTCAGAGAAATCCAGTAACATGCCCAAGGTTTCTGAAGGGAATCAATGATTTAAACCTGTATTTCTCAACCTGTAGGTCTCAATTTCCTTGGGGGCCAAATGACTCTTTTACAGGAGTTTACATATCAGGGATCCCGTGTATCAGATATTTATATTACAATTTGTAACAGTAGCAAAAGTATAGCTATGCAGTAGCAATGAAAATAAGTTTATATGTCTCCACAACATGAAGACCTGTTTTAAAGAATTACAGCACTGGGAAGTTTGAGAACCACTGATTTAAACCCAGAAATTTGGGAATAAGAGTTTTCAATTTGTCTTTCATGCTATGACTGTTGTGTGGTCCAAAAAGTATGTAATGTTACCTGGAGTACTAGGAATCTGTGTGTCTATGTCAGCTTACTGAGCTACACATAACCATACAAAATTATTGAGCACTTTTCTTGGGTAGCTAGCTATGGCAGACACAGTGGAGACCATCACGTATGAGATGCAGCATGAGGTCAATACTTCACGGAGGTGATTCATCCTCTTCCACTTTCTTAGTTATATATCCTTGGCCTAATCATTCAACTCTTCTGTGATTTGAGTCTCATCTTTGCAGTACAGACAGCATGAGTGGTGTGCACTTCAGTGGTAGAGAGCGTGCCTGGCATACACAAGGTCATCAGCTTGATCCACAGTGCCCTAAGAAGGCATCTGACTATAACAAGCATTTGCCTCAATATAGTCAAGATAAAATAGGACAGCAGGTTTCAAAAGGTACTTAGGCAGGTCTTCCTTTTGTCCTCTGTATTTTACCATCCATGCTTTTCAAGTCATCATTCTTGTCCAAACAACAGAGTTATATCATGGTGAGATGACAGAGTATTATAGATATTCAAATTATGAAAGAGTCAGGATTTGTGCTTTTGTATATACTATATTGTTTATATACAAGTTATGTGTAATACCACTGAAAGTAACAACACTCTATACAAATAAATATGTAAAGCAAATGTATGTGTGCATAGTTTATAGATACATGCATTCACAAGCACCCATTTGTAATCATACAAAATTTACATCTCGCTGAGCCTATGGGACCAATTTAATCTTGGTGCAGGAAGCCAAAGGCAACATCAAACTCTGCATAGACAAGTACTTATTAGGTGCTTACTAGGACGGCTCATAGAAGCTTTCAGAAATGGGGCTGACAGATGGAAATGAAAGTGAATACATAAAAGCCCGGCTGTCTAGAATGCTCTGTGTTGCATCTTTCTTTTTGCAAAGAATTTTTTAAGTGATATTTTGTTGGATAGTATTTAATTATCTAAAAATACATTTCTTTCAAGAAAACAAGTGATCAGACCATTTTTCATTTAGAATATTGATTTTAAAGTTCTGGTACATAAAACTGTCACTAGAGACACTGAAACACACATACAAACATGCATGCATGCACGCATGCAAGCACACACACATGCACACATGCAGGCAAACACACACACACATACACACACACACACACACACACACACACAACCAAACTCACAGAATCATCTTTTGAGAGTGGGACAGAAGAATATGAATTTTAAGAAGCATCCCAACTGTTCTGCCTTTGATATGTAGCCAACATGAAGGTGTAAATTAAAAACAGGCAGGGTACCATTCATAGTTATTAAGAAAGGAGCCAGGAAAGAGGAGGAAGATGCAAGGATTATTTGGAAGGGAGTTGGACAAGGCACCACAACACTGAGAAGCAGGTAAGGAGATTTAGCACCTGTTGTGCTGAAAGTGGGAGGAATTACAAGAAAGCATCTACTCAAGGATGATCAAAGATAAGATGAAGGTGATGTTGTCAAAAGATGCCAAAAGTAATTGGAGATGGGCAGTAACAGACATGTTCAAAGGGCATATATTGAGATATAGACAGCTTAGACATGCCATTCTTTAGGTTTTTGATTTTTAAGAATCCCCTGTGAAGTGTTTTCTTATTTTAGAGTAAAAACACATTTCTACCTTCTTAATAGTCTTTTATTTTCTAAAGCACATAGACACACATGCATTCCTGCAAAGATTTCATGTCAGTTCACCACTGTTAGCTGTTTTAGAGAGTAATTTCAACTTCATGGGGCTACTGTGGACATAAGAAACAGTGAGGAGTTCTTAGATTCTACCATGTCCATATTATTTGACAAATTATATTTATTACTAATAGTAATTAATGTGCAATTACATGACTTCAGGGGTATGTCCTGTTTGTTAGAACTTGGTTGGAGGTTAGACAGCAAAACTTCAAGTCATAATAGTCAAGGATACCCAGAGAACTAGTGATATTACTCTTGAGAGTGAGACCATACCTCTAGTAAAGAACACAAGAAAATAAATCCAGAACCTCAGAAATGAGCCAAGATGTTGCAAAGGTCACCAGAGTTGAGATGACAGGGCAAGCCTGCATCTGAGGAGAAGCCATTCTGGCCTGAACAGTCTGACCTATATGTCAGACTCAAGAGCTAGCTATCATTGAAGTTGCCCACAGAGAACCGTGGGAAAGGACCGTATGGTAATCAGCATTTTGGAACAATAACTACTTTTAAACCAAACCAGGATAAAAGAGAGTATTTTCTTAGATGAGGCCATTTTTGAGAAAAATATGAACCTAATTGCATATTTGCTTTATTTTAGCCTTTTAATACTGAAATTTGAGTAATGAACTTGATTTTTTCACACTGATTAATAATCATAACACTCTGATGAACTCACTGATATTTAAGTAATTATCTCAGCAAACTCTGTAGCAATGTATTATTATACTGAGGTGGCAAACATCGCTCATTTATGAACTGTAAGTGTGATGATTGCAAATGCATTAAATGACTTGGAAATGGATAAAGGAAGCATATGCAGTCTGTGTTCAACGGCTGAGAAGTAGTTGCTCTGGTCTTAGCTGCACAGACATCCTGAAGTAATGGAGTAATACTCCTTTAGTTGGAGTGAATAAGGCACTGAGACATTTTCTCAGAAACTATTAGCCGAGACAAAACTCTGTATGTTATGATCATATACTGAAAACAATAGACCAACATGTAGCTTGAGAAGATGGTACTATTAGAAGCAAACCACAAGGACCAGTCTTATAAGGATGCAAAAATAGAAGCACTATAAATGATGGCCATAGACTTAAAAAAAGAACACCATAGAGATGTTTGCTTTTAGCTTCTTAAATAATATAAACTCACATTTTATTTTGGAAAAAAAATACACTTTGGAGACAAATTCGCTATGGGCACAACATTGCTTGGTTTGTACAAACACTTCCTTTGTTTGAAATGTAGGCAGGAACACAATTAAGTGGTCACTAATGGTTCAATTTATAGAATAAAAGACAGATTGTTAGTAAATGACTACAACAGCATACTAATCCCAGGTTCGGGAGTTGAAAATATTGCATCGGACAAAAGAGATGTACTCTTTTAAGGGAAAGAAAAAATAAAGAAAATAAATATAGTTGGTTAACAGTGGTGAAGCACATAGAAATATTAAATGAAGAAGAGGCAATGGTGTATTGATGGGAAGGCTGCAACTTAAATGAGTGGATAAAGAAGGCTGTGAAATGATGAGAGAAGGGCGTGTAGGAGGAGAGCAGAGCTACGGTGTTCCCTGGAGGAAGACTGCCCCTGGCAGAAGTGAGGGCAGGTATGAAGGCCAGAGGAAGCAAGGAAGGCAGAGGAGGAGGAGGAGGAGGAGAACGGCAGGAGACAGCAACCACCGAGATGAGCCAAATCTCATAGACCTCCAGAGTTCCTTTGATTTGGGGTCAGGAGCTGTTGCAGGTTTTACATGTCATAAAACCATAAAAATCACAAGAGATTGATTCTAAGGAGGTGAGACTGAAGCAGCTTATAGGACTATTTAAACAATCAGTCAAGAAATGACATGGCTTGTACAAAAACTGTGGATGTGAGGGCAAGAGAGTTGAGTTCAAAGCATATCCTGAAGCAGATATGACATGCAGTGTAGCCGAATAATCAAAATGATAGGAAAGTTAATACTTGCTGTCCATCAAGGCATAGAAGCATGCTTTCAGCTTTTGTTCTGAGACAGGGCCTCACTCTGTAGCCCAGGCTGGCCTGAAATGCCCTGTGTTGAACAGGCTGACCCTGCCTTGTTGAGCTCCCTCTGGCTCTGCTTCTTGAGGGCTGGGATTATAGTTGTGTGTCATCGTGCCCAGTTTGGAAATATGCTTTTATATCCTAAAAATGATAGTTATTCAGAACGGGTACCAAACTAGGACACTTGATTCTTAAAGACCTATGGGTTCGACTATGGGAAAAATAGTCAAAGATCTCCTCATTTCTCAGAGTTTCTGATCAGAAGAGATACCAGTGTCCCTCAGTATCCAGCCTACCCATTTCTCTTCAAAGCCGCCAGGCCTTTCTACATTGTGTCTAATTGTGACGCCAATCATGGGAATTAAAAATCAGCTTCTTAATCTTAATCTGTGATGTCACTGACATTTACACAGATGCTTACTCATCCGCCTGGTTTACACAGCACAGGTCACTCTGGAAGAGTAGTCGAGTATGTTAGGTGTCATCTGAAGACACTCACTCTACCTTAGTGCTCACCTGGGTTTCAGCCTCTGCTTAATACTTATTATTGAAAAAATTGTCACTTTGTTAGAATAACGTAAAGAACCAGTCTAATGTGGGCTTCTCTAAAATGGGATCATATCTTACTCACTTTTTTTTTTATTAGTGGTATCTTATGTGGGATACAATATATGTTTATTGGTGAAAAGCTTAATTGGGCTTGAGAATAGGTGAACTAGACACCTGTCAGAATCAATGAAAAACCTTCATGGAAATAATCGCCATTCCCAAGATAGAGATGCTATTCAGCATATTCAGAAACAGTGACTTATAAAGTTAGCTTAAGTGCAGGTACCAAGGTAGCAGGCTTTAATGAAGAGATAAGAATGACTCACAGTATGTCAATTATTAGTATATGAATGAATGTTTAAAAACAATCTACTCTGTAATGAATAGTTCATTACAAATGTGTTTATTCTATTCATTTTGCTTAGCAAATACTACCCTCGCTAGTAGGCACAAATCTAAAAAAAAAATATCAGTTCACTTTCTCATCATGATTAATATAACAGTATGAATTCTGAGTGTGGTTCATTTGTGCACTTTTCAGAGCTGCTAAACTCCACAATGCCAGAGTGTGCAAGCATGTGCACATGAGTGCGAGTACACACATACATACATATTTCCTAGGAATAAGGATTTAAACCGCACAGTCCTTTCCACACCCCTCTTATTCTTGATATCCATTCTGCATTAGTAACAAATGGTTTGTTGTTGGATTTAGATGGTGTCAAAAGACTTGAGTTTGAATTGGGCTCTATTATTTATTGGCATCATGGCTATTTTTTCTCAAAAATCCCATTTCTACATCTCTACAATGGGAACAATAAGGTTGCCACATGGTGGTGTGGGTGAGATTAGCGGAGATAATGGAAATGCGGGGCTCCAGTGTTGGCAATAATTCCTGTCTGACTGGACACATCTAGAAATCTGCCAGCTCACTTTCAGCAATTTTCGAGTTGTACAGAGCACACACTCATCTATCAAAGGAAAACAAATCATTACCAAGTGCTATTAGCAATTCTATTCTTAAATCATTGGGCAAAACTACACTTCACCATAATCCTCTGAATCCTCCTTAAAATACCTTCAATCTGGTGAGCTATTGTGGCAGCCAATTGGGGGGGAGGCAGGCAGTACCTATTAAAAGTTGTTTAGGGATTAGGGCTCAGAGTACAGCTGGGTACCTTTGTTACCGCCAAGCTGCTGACTCAAAATGATGAAGAAGAAAAAAAAAATCCTCACCGGAACAGAACAGAGAGCAAAACCACCGACCACAGTGTTGGGTAGGGGGGTGGTGGGAAAATAAAAACAGCGTTGGCCTTTGAAAACAGATTGCTCTGCCGTCCTGTCATGAAGCAGGTGAACAGGCGTTTACCATTCCACATGGAACCTAATCCAACTCTAAAAGAAATACTACATGATCAAACCCTGCAGGTGCAGGCTGTTTTCTCTTGGTCTCTTGGTACTTTGGGGAAACATTTGTTTCTGGCCTTGAGAATGACCATTTCACGCCTCTCAGTATCTGCAGGAATGCTGATCACAGAGGGGTCCCACTGGGTTTTTAGAGGGAGACATCAACAATAAATACAACGTACAGAGCTAACTGCTCCAGCCTTCTGGTTCCAGGCATCCAAGGCTTTGTGGATTTAGTTTTAAGTCATGGAGCAGCAGGTACTGGAAATACCTTTCATCTCTCACTGCCTTTGGGCAATTCTCCACTGTCCTGGATGAGGCAAAGTGGCAGAATAGAATTTCACAGCCCCTTTTCCAGATAAAAACACTGAGAGACTGAGTGTTCGAGCAACCGAGCCAAGGCACAGCAACAGCTGGTGAGACGATGGGGATCCTGGCCTGCTATTGGCTAGCCATTGGCACGGACGGATCCTCCAGAAATATTCTCTCCATGCCTGTGATGCTAACAGTGAACACCATGGCACGCAAAGGTTGTTCTTCAGTTTAGTGGAGTCAGAGGAAACTCAGCCAGGAGTGCTGTGTGAGGAAAATAGCAAGCAGAAAGGGATAAATTTTTTATATGAAGCTTTCTACCTTCTCTTCTCGAAGAGAGCGAGAGCGAGAGAGAGAGAGAAACCTGAAAATCTCACTCCCATGTAGCCTCATTCTCTTTATGACTACTTTTCCAAAATAAACTCCTACAGCTCTCATAGTGTACGTGCTAGAAGGCAGAGCAGACACAGATGCTGTTAACAACAAGAGCAGCAACAAACAAATCTCTTCTGCCCTGTGTTTGCTGCCATGGTTCCTTCAGGTTCCTGTAGGTGTGTTTTTTAGCTCTTTGCTCATGTCCATGGGGTCCAGCTCAGGGTGTTACAATAGATAAGCATTTATGACTCTTTTAGCCATAGCTCTTTGAATTCTTGGCATGTCTTTAGAGAAAATAGATTCCTAGACATGTAAGAATTTCAAAGAAAGTTAGGCATGGACACCCAATATGGAAGCCTGATGGAAACACTGAGGTGATTCTAGGAGGGGGATCTCTTAGCAGTTATCAAAAGTCCCTGTCTTTCTGTCCTTGCTTACTGCTCTGCCCCATTGAAACCCACAGTAGCCTTAAGAGTCGGAAGAATTAGCATCCCTCAAGAGGCAGGAGGATGTTTAAGAGGATGGCTAGAAGCTGCCATAGCACAGTTTATAAAAGGATTCCTGGAGGGTTGGAGATGGCTCAGGGGATGGATAACCTACTTGCCATGCAATCTGAGGACCTGAGGTCAAGTAGCAGAACTCATGTAAAGCTGGGCATATGATGGCACTCCACCTATGCGAATACCCAGGGGGCAAGGTCCGGCTGAGAACAATACAGCGGTTCCATCTCAAACCAACATTTGGGACTATTTTACGACCTTCACACGAGTATGACACAGCAACATAAATGAAAACACTGTTCTCTCTCTCTCTCTCTCTCTCTCTCTCTCTCTCTCTCTCTCTCTCAGAAAATAAATTCACTAAAATATCAATTAGGAGATTTCATCTTTTTAAAACATGTTTAGGAGATATATTATCTTTATTGTGGTAAAACGCAGTCATGCATAAACCTTGAGGCCTTTTCATTCTACTCCGTTTTAAATGCTGTTCTTAGTAAGCTGGTGCCATCTGTGAAGTGTTAACAAGTATTTAAAGAAAACAAAGCATGGTCATTTATTAAATTCACCAGATGACAGCAGAAGCTTTGGCTGAGCTCGTAAATCTGCTCAGAGTCACGTGCCCAGTCTCCTTGAAAGGCATTTGATCTGCAAATAACGATTTCACCTTCTGCCCCTTCCCATCACTTTCCTCTGAGCCGCTGTGAGTTCTATTCTTGTAAGCCCAACTTTAAATAGCATTTCCACTGGGAAGAGGCGGTTCATTTATATGAACTTCTGCAGGTCTTCCTTGCAAGAGATGCTTCAGTGCAGCTCCCTTTGTCTGGAGGCCTCCAACTCTTCCCCCGTCCAGGAGGTGCCTCCTTAGCGGATGGGCTTCATCCACCCCACTTGCTCTCTACCTCACACCTGCGAGGTGTTTGTTCCCGGGGCCGGAACTTGCTGGGGCACTCAGCTGCCTGTGCAGCAGCTGCTCCTCTGCTCCCCAATGAACATCTTCTAACAACACAGCTCCTTGCCTGTTAGTGAACAGGCAGAGGGGCAGCTGTGAAGGGCAGAAGAAAGCTGATGTTCCATTTTTTTTTTCTTTTCGTAATTCTGCTTTGGGATCTTGTTCCTGCTTACAATGCTTCCCCAGAAGCCCATTCTATTTAGCTCTCTTGCTAGGGAGCATTTTCCGTCAATTTCCAAAACATATATACTCCAGGCAGTCAGGTAGTTAGGGGTTTTACAATGTATTCTCGTTAGGAAAGCACGGCCTGGGTTTCCTTTGTCCCAGAAGCCAAGAATTTAAGCAACCCACGAAGAACTCAGCTACTCTTTATATGTGATGCTTGAAGGAGAGGGCTTTCCAAGCCAGAATAGAAAAGGAAGACAAGGTCTTTAGGTTGTAGAATAAACGACAAGACGCCCCCACATTCTGGCTTGGAGACCCAAGACTTGTCTCCCAGAAAATGTTTTCAGGGATGACAGAGATATACCTTTTTCTAACAAATTAAAAAAAAATATGTTTAAGTAAATAATTTCCTACTTTCTCTGCACAAAGACTTTTGAATTTTTCTTTGTTTTGTTCTATCCCGTAGAAGAATAAAACAGCCATTTCGGCTGGCTTAGTTCGAATTGCTGGTGTGTTGGCGTTGCAGATTGTGAATGTGTGCAATGACTGTGGTAAAGCTGATTACTAGCTGCCACTGGAGTCCCTCTCTATACTAAGTATTTTCCAAAGACAGGACCAACATCCCTGTTTTGATATTAAAATATTTTATGAAAAATTAAGTTGTGTATTAGCTTATAGCATGTTTACTCTAGAAAACATACTCCTTGGGGTCTTTTGATACATGGTTTGGAACTGGTTTCTATTATAACCTTTTCCTAACATCTGCTCAGTTAATACACAATCTTTCTGTGTTTGTGATTTATGCTTCAGAAGGGTTTGGACAGACAAAAGTGGACAAAGCCGTAAATTTCTTTATTGGGCATATTTTAAAGGACACTATTTTAAATTGAGAACCTGTACTCTGTGAATGGGTATAGATGCCTTTTCTAAAAACAATCCAGTAAATAATTCCAAGAGAACTGTCATATTGATGAAGGCTTTCACAGCTAACATGACTTCCTTAGACAATTATAAGAGTTTGTATGCTGCTGCACATAGAAACATCTATAGACTCTGAACTAAACTGGAGAAATGTTGGCTAAACTCAATATGACCTCTTGGATTGCATATGTGCACTGCCCTATATGTGGTAAATATTATATGAGAACACTTTCAGTAAAAGCATTTAAATATCTTGTGGACTTTCTCATCAATACTTACACATTGCAGAAACAGCATTACTTTTAAAATTTTAAGGATGTCTTAGTGTATTCAAATCAGAACAAAATCCATCTTTTGAACACACTGTGGTCATATCACAATAAGGATCTGTATATTGGACATAAATTATTAATTGAAGGGTATATATATGAATGTAAGTTCCTAACTATTAGGTTTTTCTGACTCCTTGCTTTCAATTCCTTATTTAAATAAGAAATGAACGTAAGTAACAGAAACTAATACACACCCACGTACAAGGCGGATATAATATGACCTTACCAGGTAGATGATTTAATGTCATTCAATAACTATCTTTCAGTGTGTAAAATTGATTATCGTTGGAATGGTATCAGATACAGGTAGGAGTACAGTTTTTAGTAAAGACCTCTGAGACTTAGGAAGTCTCCCTACAGAATATCAAGAAAGAGGTAGAATTTAAAGTAGAGCCCAGGGATTTCCTGCTGGTGATGACAATTACAGAAGCAGCAGAAGAGTGGTACCATCAGCGTGGCTGCTCTGTTCTATGATCACCATCTCAAGGTGAAGAAGGAAGCTTTGGGAACAGACACCAAAGGTCACATAGACATTATGTTCTGTTTAGAGACTTACTAACAATTGGGCGATTAGTTATTGCATCCCATTGAAAGCAAAAGGGCACAGGCGACCTGAAGACCAAGGGAATGGTTAGGAACCAGAGAGACTCTACATCCGGAGCAATACACTTTTTCCCATGTGGACAGATGTTTTTATTTTATTTTATGGTACTTTTTGTGACTCCTAGTTAGCCAAAGCACAGGTGCCTGGAAAGCCAAAGAGGGTAAAAAATCTTCCATTCATTTTTAGTGTATTTAAGGCTAAAGATACATTTTATCTTGAAGGCAAAATTTCTAACTGGTGAAGGTAATAACTTCATCCTGCCCAAAAACAGGCTTCCTTTAGAAAACTGTTCAAAGAAAAGGTGCTACTTTTGGAAAAATAGAAAAGAAGACAATGTGGTAAGACTTCAGGCAATGGTCTCTTTTAAGTACACCAGCAGATGGAGGAATCTAATGACGTGCCGTGAATGAGAAGAGACAAACAGATCCATGTTAAGAAAACCAATAATGGTAGGTGGGTACTACTTACCCATTAGGTAAAGACAATTTACAAGTTACACCAGAATGTTTCTAAAAATGAAACAGTGAAAAACTCACCCTGGGCCAGAGATCTAAACAAAACTCAGGGAACATATAAAGTCACTACTGTGTATAAATGAGGGGCCATGTAGAGCAGAGAAAGGTATAATGCATATCCCAATTAGTTAAAACAAGACAGAGGTATAAAAAAAAATCCAAGCTACTTCTTTTCTTACTCTGGTTAGCTTCCTATTTCAAGAGCCAGCGAAACTTAAGAACTCCATCCAATAGGTAGAGAATACAGGTGCTGGGGAAGCAAGCACATAACTGTTGGGCACAACGCTATCTCTGCTCACGGTATGGAAGCAAGTCTGTGGTGAGGACTACTCACACACAACTAATTATGTGGCAGAAAGCAACCCGCTGTAACTCTGCTCTATCTTTCTGGAAGTTCCCACAAAGTTAACATTGTTCCTGTCTTCAACTCTAGAGCCATCTCTTGCCTAGCATCGTTCTGGGACTGAAATTGGAAGCCCCCTCTGACTTTGCACACGGTGTGCTTTGCTTAGACTGACCTCCTCTGCTTTTGCTGTTAGTGGATGCCTCCTCACGCCGCTGCAACTCCGCTGATCTTCCATTTCCTCACACGGCATCTTCCCAGAAGCCAGAGGCAGCTTAACTCTTCTTTCCAGTCATTTTTGTCTCTTAGAGGCTGTCTCCTACTTTTTTATTATTCCCAACTATGTCAAGTTTATTTTTGTAGTACTCTTGATGGCACAATTTCTGTGTTAGGGGATGGTACAAATAAATAGGTCTCTCTTTCTTGTGCCTTCTCTTGGGCTCTTTTACTTCCGTTTGGTTGTTTTGTCCAATTCTGATGTGTCAGTTTTTGCTTTCTCTTATTGTATTTTATTTTATTATTATCCCTTAGAAGCCCACTTGATTTCTTCTTTCAAATTAATTAATTTTATTTTTTTAAAACAATCTTTTCTCATTTTACATACCTATCCCAGTTCCCACCCCGTCCTGCTCACCCCACCTTTCCCCCACCCCACTCTCCATCCTCTTGCCTATTGGTTTTCTAATGAGGGACAGAAAGGAAGTGGATCTGGGTAGGAATCATGGTGTAGAAGAACTGGGAGGAGTGAAGGGAGGGGAAACTGTAATCAAAATATATTATGTGAGGAAAACCTTTTTTATTTTAGCAAAAATAATTAAAAAATAAACTAAGTCTATTCTCAATAACTAAGACATTCCTGCAATAAGGGTTGTACCCATTTGAGGGTGAAAAACCCTCAGGACCTATAGATACCACTTTGTTCCTCCTTTGAACTCAGTTACATTGGGATTATGGTTCCAACACTATAACTAAATAGAATACATTGAAGTCCTAGCAACCATGAATGAGCGAAAAGCTGAATGAATTAGCTCTAGGATCTCAAATATGTGTACTAACCGTTCTATCAACTCTGCAGCCAGTTTCAGTAGAACCCTCTTAAAATGCTTCTAATTTTGGAGCAGTTACTCTGCCAGGTGACAGCTATGATACATACAGAGTTAAGAATTCCTTGACAATGTTATCGCAATCTTATAAGGGTAGAATTTTAGATACTGTATTCTCTGTGAGGAAACTGAAGCACAGTGAAATAAAGAAACACTCTCAAGAATACACTAAGAATAATAGCTCAGACTAGGGTAGTAAATTTTAAAGTATACCTCCTTGACTACCAGAGTACCCTAGTTTCAATGAGAAGATTTGTGAATGCAGGTTCTTCTTGCCTAATTCTGAAAATCAACCCTGTAATTTCATCTTCTGGCGTGATAAGAGGCATTTTAGCCTAAGTAACATTTATAATGGATTTAATTTGAGACCATGCCAGGACAGGCATTTATCATGGTTCATTTAAGTAACTGTTCATTAAGTGGCTGGGGAAAAGAAAAGCACGATGAGGCCAGAAGGAACCTCTAATGAGAAAATGTGTGCATAGGAAACCAAGAATCTTGGTTTCTGGTGTCCCATACGCTCGCACTGCAGTTTTAAGAGCTTCCTGCTGAGATACTTATGCTCTAGAGGAGCGGGCCAGCACTGAAGTCAAAGGAAACTGATCCTGCAGACAGTATATTCTAAAAAGTAGGTTCTTTATGTGCAATTGTCTTTTTTAAACTTTATTTTACATATATGAATGTTTTGATTGCATGTTCTAACTCAGCCATTGTAAATCTCCACTGCTGAGACACTGGACTAGAGATGATGTTTAGTCCCCCAATTTTGTTCTCAATAGGCACAATACCAGGGCATCCTTATCTAGTACTATGTCACTGGGTTCTTTTCTATTTTCTTTCTGCTTGGAGAGATGCTCTCTGACCCACCTCCCTGGTGTGCTCTGTCACAAGCTCTTTAAGGCCACTGGCAGACTTAGGACCACTCCTTCATGTAAGTACTGGGTGAAAATAGGAACTTCACTATGAGCCTAAGCCTATTTTTCCACCAGCTCCTTAAAGGGTGAGCTATTTTATTTTACTTGTGGGTGATTTTTCAAACCCACTTAGCTTCATTTATTGCATTTAGAGTATAAATCAGATGTTGAGTGATTATCATTCCACGTCGCTACAAACTAAATTTTGCTTGCTTTCTTCTTCTTATTTTTGTTGATGCTAGCAAAGAGGATTGATTCATTAAAAGTTGGCTGTGTTCTCTTCAATTTCCCACCAAAATTTATGCAATTGCAGAAAAGGCAAATTACTAGTAATTTATCTCGGTCCATATAGCTTGGGGACTAATGGAAGAGTTGTCACCACCGAAAATGAACTCAAGTAAAAATTCCCTAGCAACCAGTGTTCTCCTGGATTCTGTTCTTAGGCAGCCCCCCTTCCTTTTGTATCCACTTGTTTATTTTTGAGGCGGTCTCACTACATACAGCCCGTACAGGGCTGAGCTTGCTATCAGTCCCCAAATGTTTGGATTATAGAAGCGCTGGCACACCTGACTCGTCCTGGTTTTAAAATACTCAAAATCTTTCTTGGTTATTTATATTGTGTCTGGGATTGTCTGTGGTCGGTTGGAAGGAATCATACTACTTCAAACGACAGATCATTTAAATACCGTTTCTTTGTACTTTCAGTTACAAATGGCGTTTCATCTCAATAGATGAATGGCAGTGTTATTGTCTGTTACTGTATGGCTCATCATCTGGTTATTGACCAACATTCTAGTGTTCCAACACATACTGAATGCTGCCCACTTCACATTCTATTGCTGGCAACAACAGTGAGTGTGCCCACGGTTTAGCAGCTGCTCTTTATAGTCTGCTCCCAAACCAACAACAAACCAAGGATGCTGTGTTAGTTCTGTCCCGTGGGTCACAGAACTGAGGTTCAAAATACTTAACTGACTTTTCTAAACATACAGATGAAGTACTTGAAACTCAGGGAGTAACTCCACAGTTCTTCTTTTTCTTTTGTTTGTTTGTTTTTCTTGTGTGAAAATACATTTTGGTACTTGTTTTAATGTACTGCCTACTACATACTGGTTCTTAGTTATGTGGCATCAGGGTGAACGGTCTTAGGCTATAGAATATGTGGAGCTGTAAACTTGGCAGGCAGGGTAGTTAAACACTGGCAGTGTCTGGCAGGAAAGACTTCACCAAGTACAGCCTTGCTTTTTCATGTGGTGTCTTGGAGCCACAGAACGACTGGGGTTGCTCTGTGAAACTCACTCAGCTGGGAATGGAGGTCTGGGGTGCAACTCTTGTCTACCAGGTAGAAGGCCTGGTGTTCAATCCCAAGCACTAACCGAAACAGAAAGAAACCAACACCAAGACTCTAAATCAATTGAATTTCAATTTTTTGTACTATTATTGGTCAAATAAATTCTTTAAAAGACACCCGAAACCTGGTGAGTCTATATCTAGTACTGATTTACTCTCTGCTCAACTCCCTTAACTGTGCTTCCTCAGAGATTGAAGGTGGGAAAGGTCAATACAGAAGCACACCGCAGCAACCAAGTTCTGGATTTTATTCAGACCATCAGAAGGAGTCAGGAGAGAGTCTACGGTGGACAGACGGGCTACACCTCTGAATGCACCTTCCTTGTGTACTGTGTATGTTAAGTTACTCTGAACTGTTGTTCTTTGAATAAAAATATGTAAAGTGTGTAGGGAGGGAGGGAAGGAGGGGGGAACACTGACATAGGACACCAATATAATATCTTCTCAAACTCAGCCTAACTGAGCACCAGATTTTTGAAAAGCTCAGTTCTGATTGAGATTTGCAATCTTATCAACCAGAAAAACAGAAAGCCATGACAAAAGGGGTCACTTGGAAATTTAGGATCTAATCAAATTTCTGCTCCTGTTTTTTAATCCAAAGAATTAAGATATCATACAAATGGCAAATTATAATGTTTATAGCTCTGCCTGTCCATGCATGTCATTCTACATGAATACACAAGCGTGCAGTTATAATAACTATCATAGGTTGGAAGTCTGTAACTACAAAGTACCTGGGAGAATTCTTTTAAAATCCATGAGACATGTGAGGACCATCTCTTTTGGTTCCAGAGTCAACTTGATGCTGTATAAAGAACAGGCGTTAGACTCAGATCCGGGTTTGTAGCTGAGCCACATGCCTCCCATGGTGAGGCAGACTTCCTCATCTGTAAAATAGGGAGGATATAATTCCCATAATACATTCTTCTAGAGATTCAGTTAAGTACAATGTGCCAAGCACCCAGCTTAGCAGTGGTACAAACACTGCTTCCTACATTGGTAAGCACTGAAGGCACCGTGAGGCGGGATCTACGGCTGCCTATTTCCTTTGCTCCAACTTTAAAGCTCTGAAGAATTCTCTGATAAATATTGCTCTTACCAGGGCCAGAGTAGATCTATCTCATTAACACCTGCTAATCTGGACCACCGTTTATCACCTTTAGCTGTTCCCCTTTGATCTAGTCTGGAGAAATCAATCTGCTCTGTATTGAATTGTCAAGTTGTATAAAACTGACAAGGCCAACGAGAAATTTGGGAGAGGCCATGGGAAATGCCACCAGTATGTGCCGACAACCTTTTGATGAGCTGTTTCAGCTTGACCATCATGTAGATGAATCCATGACATGCTGCTTCCCCCTTGAGTTGTGAAGAGAAGTTACAGGAGAGGGAGTGACCTGACCAAAGGCCAGCATCCTTCATCACCAATCCTGGCATAACATGATCAGGGTACAAACAAAAGCTGAAAAATTCTAGAAGACTTTCTTTTTCTTATACTTTAAATTTAATCATGGGCCTTTTGGAAAAACGCACACTTTTAATCTATTTTTCAGTGGTTTTTGTCTCCATTTCAGAATCCCATTAGAATGTCAAAATGATAACAGTTGATTCATTCATATTCTGTTATAAATAATACTTTAGAAGCTTATTCTATGTATGCTTTGCCTATTTTCCCTCTCCCTTTAACAAATACTAATAACTATATGAATAATAATTCTGCATAATACCGAGTGAGAAGGGGGTATTTTTGAAACATTGCCCCCTTTTGTTTCTTGCTTTGCCAGATATGTGGTTCTATAGTACTCAGTAAACAGAAGACAGGAAATAGTGTAAAACTGTCTTCACAATACAAGTGCACTTTAGGGGTTTAATGCATTATGAGTTCAGTTCATTTTATGGATTGAATAAAAATTGCCCAGATATATCACACACATGCAAATCTGGACACCCTGCCTGGCAAAGCCCCTCGTGTTAATGAGACACTCTACAGGACAGCCGGGCTCTGTCAGTGAATCAGGAGAAGATGTCAGTGTGTGTCCCCTGGGCACTGGAAGCTCCCACTAATTTTCAAATTTCCTTCCCGCCTGTAGCTCCCACTAATTTTCAAATTTCCTTCCCGCCTGTCAGGGGAAGCACTTTCTCAAGCACATGATGAGACTGCAGCACAGAGTGGGGTACAGGGGCTCTGGCAAGGCCAAGTTCATAGAAGCATTGTGCTCATTAGCTATATTAACTACATGCCCGTAGCGTGCATACAGACACATGCATGTGTGAAATCACACACAAACACGTGCACACACAGGCACATACACACACCCCACTTAGGATAATAGTCTACCTCTTTTTAGTCCAACACTGAGGAAGAATTCTTGTCTGAAGGAATTTGCTGAAAAGGAATTTGTCAAATGGCTGGTAGCACGTGGATGGAATGAGCCCGCTGCTGCAGAGGTTGTTGGAAAGGACAGTGGGACTGAGATCATGCAAACATGTGTGCACTTTATAGAATGTGAGAAAGATTATGTCCTTGCTCAGAACTCAGAGAGTAAAGGGAAAGTTTTAGTTATAATCCCAGATTCACTAACCACTTTTGTTTTTTTACTGTAGTATTTCAAACATAAGTGAAGAATGCAAACACCGAGCTTCAATAACAATTGAAAGATGACTCATTTTGTTGTGTCTACTGATCTGCTCTTCTCCCTTTCACCCAATCCTTCATCCCAGGACATCAAAACAATCTCTCTAATAGTTAACTACTTACCTCTAAGTGCACACTGAAGCCTATAGAAGCACATTGAAGTCTCGTCAAATAGGCTTCTCGTAACCATCAAATGTCCATTGGACCAATGTTCCCATTTCCCTGCTTGAGGTCTGCTTTTTCTAATTTTTCCTGTCTTACATTGTGTTTGAAATAAAAGCTATCTAAGGTCATAACCTTTCAGCTGCTTGTTGGTTTATCTTTTACATCAGCATTTATGGAAGACTTGTTAATCAACATTGGATATTAACTTTGGTGCATGCATTTGATTGAAGATTGCCCGTGATGTATTTGAAGAAGTATCTACTTTGTGAAATGCAGACCATATTAATTTTGAGCTTCATATACCATTTATAAGGTGGGAATGATATAGATCTAAGGATCCTATGACAGCACTCTATGTTTATGTGTCTGTATATGTATGGAACGTGTGTGTAGGAACACATTAAAGTAAGAAGAGGGTTTCAGATCCCCTGGTGTTGATATAGCTTCTGGGAACTGAAGAGTAAGACTTCCTAACTGCTGAGCCATCTTTCTGCCTCTCCCACCTCAGTTTAAGGTTCTTAAATTTGTAGAAAGCACAGGATAAACAGAATTCTATAGTGGTGTCTCTAGTCAGAGAAGAGGAAATGATTTTATTTATGCCACTGAATAGAAGAATTCAGGCAAGAGAGAGATGAAACTTTGCGAATAGAGAGACATTGAAAAAGTAGCTAGCAAAAAACAGTGGCATTTCTCTTTCTGCACGTGGGGAAAAATCCCACCTTCTCTTCAGTGCCGCATCCAAAGAAAAGTAGGGATAATGGCCTAAAACTGGCTGGAGAGATGAATGTTAAGACAGTTCCCCTGACTCCCTCCAAATCCTGCATGTACCCCTACATGGTTGTGGGCCAAGGAGAGGAGAAAAAAGAGAAGACTCCTTTCACCCATCAGCACTTTCTCCACATAAACCTTTCTATCTCTTTACGTTTAGCACAACTCTTCAAATAAACCAAACATCCCCAGATTCCATCTTGTGAACAAATAGAAAGAGGCAAACCTGAAATATACAGCGTTTATCTGAAATATACAGCATTTATCTGAAATATACAGCGTTTATCTGAAATACATGGGAGTGGGGGAAGAGATGGAGAGAGGAAGACAGAGAGACAGAGATGAAAAGAGGGGTGGAGGGATACCCTAGGATAATCCTCTTGTACACTGTAAAGATTTGCCATTCATATTAGTTTAGTGAAATACTGATTGGCCATCCACCAGGCATGGAGTATAAGTGGAACAACCAGACTAAGAGAATTCTAGGAAGAGGAAAGGCAGAAAGTCAGTCACCAGCCAGATGTAGAGGAATCAAGATGAGAATGCCTCACTAAGAAAAGTTATCAAGCCACGTGTCTAAACATAGACAAGAGTTATGGGTTAATTTAAGTCATAAGAGCTAGTTAATAAAAAGTCTGAGCCAATAGGCCCAACAGTTTATAATTAATATAAGCCTCTGTGTGTTTCTTTGAGACTGAGTGCATCCGGGACTGGGTGAGAAAGAGATATCCATCTAGAGAGGGATGGGGAAGAACTGGATGGGGTGGGAGAGAGGGAAGGATTGAGGGAGGAGAGAGGGAGAGGAGGAAGAGAGACAGAGAGAGGAGGGGGAGAGCTGATGTGACCTTTATTGTGCATTTCACAGGTGTGGAGGTCTGAATGAGAATGACCCCATAGGTTCATATGTTTGAACGCTTGGTCCTTAGTTGGTTGAACTTTTTTGAGGATTAGGAAATGTCGCCTTTCTGAAAGAGGTTTGCCAACGGAGGTGAACTTTGAGGTTCTAAAAGCTCATGCCAGGCCCAAACCCAGATCCAGACCCAGGTCCAGGCCCAGATCAAATCCCAGGATCAGTCTTGCTCTGTGAGCCTATAACTTATGGGTAAGAAAGATGTAAGCTCTCAGCTGCTACTCCAGTGTCTTGCCTGCCTGCTGCCAGGCTCCCTGTGTGATCATTGACTCACCTCCTGAAGCTGTAGGCAAGCCCCCAATTAAATGTTTTCTTTCATAAATTACCTTGGTCATGGTGTCTCTTCAAAGTAATTTTAAAAAGTACCTAAAACAACAGGTGAAAGGGGTTCCTATACTACAGACAGTGGAATTTTGTTTTCATTAACTAGTAAAATGATGAGAAAAATCAAGTTAACTCTAAAACTTGAAAAGCTACACTGTTGTTGTTGTTCTCTGAGTGTTCTGTGCAACTCTATCCCCAAATATACAATGATGAAGGGAAATAAAGAATTCAAAGTTTCATTCATTATATACCAGGTAAAACAAAGTTTTAGAGATTGTATTAAAAAAACCAAGTTGTCATTCTAAAATGTGTTCCCGTCTGTTTGTGGTGCCCTAGGGGATGGTCCTCTACTCTTCTCTCTTTTATCTTATTAATGATAATACTTGGATTTGATAATTTTTTACCACCTAAAGAATTGATCAAACTGAATACGTTATGTTTAATGACAATGACCGAGTACACTGACACTGTGCTAAGTATGGAGAAGATAGAAAGATTAATGAGACATGGTGTCAAGGGTCAAAAAATCACAGCACAATGGGATGCATATGCACAACTGACAACAGGAATTCAACGTCATTTGTGCCTTAGCGAGAAGGAACCAAAGTAGATAGAAAGCCCTCTTATTCTAACTCATCTCTGGAAGGTTCCAACTCAATTTTGACAATGGTGACAAAAAGAACATGACATGTCAACACCGAGTTTTCTTTATTCTTTGGTCTGTCTTTAGGGAGAGGTGGTGAGTTATAAGATGATATTGACCCGTCCATATCTTCACGGAATTAGTGTGGCATTTGTTGGTATACCAGAGGTTACGCTAAGACTCAGTTTGATGTTTCTGCCATGAAGTCATTTATTAAATGAAACCTCTTAATATTGGGATCCATAGGCTAGTCTATTACTAAATATTAACTAACTCCCCTTATATCCCAAAGACAATAAATACCGAATTGTTTGATATAAAGGTTTATTGAAGGATGAATAATAATAGGAGTTAAACTTCACAGTTGTAAGGAACATTAACAAATCCCAGCATGGAGAAGGGAAGTGGGCCGCAAGTCCCACCCTAACTGAGGAAGTAGTGGTAACTGATAACTGATGGGAGAGGGAAAATAAGCTTTCTTTAAAGGTGTGTCCTCTGATAGGTTGGCGAAAGGTCATACACCCAATAATATACAGACAGAAAAAATTGGACTTAATAGTTGCAAAACCAATTAGACCAGGAAGAGGACTCAAAGTTGAATAGGTCAGGGAAGGGAGAGTTAGATCTGGGAGGAGCTCAGGGAGGGGTGTGAATACGATCAAAATACATTGTGCAAAATTTTCAAATAATTGGTCAAAATAATAAATGAAGAAGAAAGAAAATGCTATTCAGTTTTGTGGTTCTTGAATTCGAATGCACATCAGGAATCACCACGGAGCTTGTTCAGAACAGAGGTGGGCTACCCTTGCTTCCTGCCTCAAGGATAGGATGGGATCCAACTGTTTGCATTTCTAACATTGAAGTTTTGGGCTGCTGTTGTTAAGATCCTAATTTTCTGTGGAATCTAGGAATCTCTCTCTAATCTAATCTAATCTCTCTGTAATCCCGGGACTCTGCTCTCAAATGATAAGACAAAATTTCAAAGAGGTCAGTTTTATTGTTGGAAGGCTAACGATTAAATATTTCACCAGCACAGACTTTCTCCCTAAAATCCGCTTTCACTATGTATCTGTTTGTTCTTTATTGTAGTTCTTCAAATATATACTTCCCACCTCCCAACCATTCAGTTCACACAGCTCCTCTTCATTCAGCTCTTCTATCAGACTCCTCCACTGATAGTTTGGAGCTCAGAGCTTTGTTGGCAGTGGAGACTGTCTCTTTTCATGAACTGGCATCATGTATGCCACTAACACAGAACTGAATTTCACTACTAGGTTTAAAGACAGTTTTATGAAAATTTGTCCTAAGTACATGGTTGAGGAGAGTTGCTCGATGCAGGGCTGGCAGTCAAGGCATGGTTGCAGCAGAGAAAATATATTTTCAATCGGGAATATGAATCAGAAGGTGAAGAATTCAAGTTCTTCCTTTACCAGAGAATGAATAGGCACCATCAGCTGGACTTGTTATGATGAGTACACTCCCCACCCCTTTGCCTTGTATAAAGTCTAGACTGCTGTGCTTATAAAAACTACCCTGTCTCACTGCCTCCTGAAACTGCCTCATGGGTAAATACCTCTTGATTAAATGCTTGACTTCCTAACCACTTGGAATATCTGACTGTTTCCTTGGTGTGTGCCTGCCTTCTGCTTACAGAAGGTGGTTCTCAGTTCTTGGCCGGTAGTTTTCCTAAAACAATAAAGAAGATGCAAGCACACTGACTCTTTTCATATTTAAAGAGATAATTGTTTTTCTCTTACACAGTTAAAATACTGACTGTACTACAAGAAAATCTTTCTATGAATCTGATTCAATTTCATTATCTTCATGCCTCATAACTCTAGTTCAGCAAGTGAAGGGTTGTAGTAAAGAGCATGACCTATGAAGTCAAGATAGTTCTGCACGCAAACCACTGCCCTGTCACTCAATAGACATGTGGTTCTAGACATCATCAATCCAAACCTCAATCTGCAAACAGGCATCAGCATTATCTAAAGATAACATTAGCTTCTGTGTAATGAGATTAGCACAATGCTGAGTTCATACTGTTTAGAAAAATTAGTTATTTTATTTAAAACAAGATAAAAAACATTTATGTATACAGTGATTAAGATTAAAAATGGTGTATAAACTTATTGAGAGTTATTTTTAATTAAAACAATGGCAAGTGTTATGTTGGTCTTAGTGAGACTAAAGATCACAAATTTACAAAATCTGAATAAGTCTCTGGAAGATGTATACCTGGTAAAGATTTTCTTCCCATTCTGTAGGCTTCCTCCTCACTAGTATAACCTTGCCCTTCGCTGTACAGAAGCTTTTGTTTCATGAGGTCCTTTTATTAATTGTTTGTCTTAGTGCCTGCACTGTCAGGGCCCTGTCTAGAGTGTCCTTTCCTGTGCCAATGAGTTCAGGCAAATTCTCACTTTTCTCTCTCCAAGACCCAGAGTATCAGGGCTTATGCTGAGGTCTTTGATTCATTTGGAATTGGGGTTAGTTCAGGATGAGAGATAAAATCCAGTTTAATTGTACTATATTCGTCATCCAATTAGACCCGCACCATTTGATGAAGATGCTGCCTTTCCTCCAATGTGCTTTGTTGGGCTTTGTAAAACAAAAACAAAAAAAACAAACAAGTGACTATAGGAGTATGGTATAATTTGTGGGTCCCATATTTGTAGTGGATGGTGACTAACAAAGAGACTCACAAATCAACAAGATGCCAAAAATTAGAGGCGGGGGAACACTTAACCATAAATGGAATATCTATATCATACTCTCCCCTCCCAAGAGTTGAGAGTCATTTGAGATGGAGGGGGATATTTTAAGTGCCATAGACATTAGATATTCTAAGTGAACAGTGTCCTCAGGTCACAGCTGGAAACTTGTACATATGAACTCCCATCAGTTGTGACCATATGAGCGAAACCCACGCGAACTCAATCCAGAAAAATTCTAGCATAGAAAAGGGGTATGAAGTCTCACCCTTAACCGAGGAGCTATTGGCAATTGACAACTGCTAGAAGAAGAAAAATCAGTTTTCTTTTTTAAAAAAATAGTGTAGCTCCTGATAAGTTGATCACACTCTAGTGGAGGGCAACATATTCAAGAATAAATGAACAGCACAAATTAGACTTGATGTGTACAAATTTAAATTCCAAAACTTTAAAAGGAGAACACAAAGTTGAATGGGTATAGAAAGGGAATGGAGCTAGGTGGATTTGGGAAAAATTTAGTAAGTAGTGTGAAAATAAAGTAATTTAGAAAAGAAAGACTTAAGAGGCTTGTCTCATGCAATATAATAATCAGCCCTAAAAATGCAAAGAAACACATGACTTGATGACTCATCTAGAAATTGGTAATATCTACTAAAACTTTTATGTAGCCAGTTCTAAATATTATACTAAAATTATAATTTAAGATTTATAAAACTTGAATACTACCCTTGAATTTAGAAGAAAATATAAATATCTAATAAAACAAAAATTAAAAAAATCCAAACACCAAAACTACATAGAGAAAAACTAATAACAAGGAAATAAAAACAATTATCTCAGTGGGTTCTGAGATTGAATGACCTCTTAAAGTTAGGACTGTTAAAATATGTATCATGGTCCAAGTTTAAGAGGTTCATTGTTTTTCTTATTTCTAGTGATTTTGTAAATTAATACAGCTCTTTTGGAAAATAATATGCAGCGGATAATAATGATGTTTACATTCTGTGATCCTATTTCAATTTCTAGAATTTCTCTTAATGGCATCATTCAACAGAAACAAAATCTATGTTCAAGGCAGCTATGTATGATTGCAAGGGTCAAATGTCCAAGATTAGAGAAATGCATTAAATAAATCAATCTAGAAAAATATTAATGCAGTCAACAAAATGATGGTTATAAAACATGGGAAATCTCTAACACACACACAAATAAATGGCAATATAAGTCATGTATGTTTGCATTTTATGTTCACAAGGAGTAAAATGGACCACATCTCAGCTATGATAAGTTAAATATATTTGCATTTGAAATGTAAAAGGTACTTGTAATAGTATTAGAGAAGGAATATGGCTGGTGTTTAAACCATTGTTCATTCACAGAGACTGGAGTAACACGCACAAGGTCTGCATGGGTTAGCACCGGGTCTTCTGTGAATATACTACGGCTTACAGTTTAGTACTTTTAAGGGATTCTTGAGTTCCTGTTCAAGTGTTGGTTCTAGTACTTACAGTTTATCACAGGTACACTTCGAATAATTTTATTTACCTCTCAGACTGATGTAAGGGTTAAATCAGATCGAGTGTGTAGACGGACCTAGACACTAGGCCTAGATTGCGTATGGTACCTGATTTGTGGCAGTTCAACAAATGGAGGCTACTCAGACACTTCAAGTGCAGTGCAGGTATTGGAATAAAATGTATAATGCAGGATAAAGTGCATGACGAGAGACAATGAAATCATACATGTTGTGGGATACGTGATCACACTGTGAAGATATGTTGCTGCTTTACCCCATCTCTGCCTAAGCATCTTCTGATTGGTTTAATAAAGAGCTGAATGGCTAAGAGCTAGGCAGGAAGAGAATAAGTGGGACTTCTGGGCAGAGATAGGAACTTGGTATTAGAAACTGGTGCAAGGGAATTCACCAGCAAGTCGCAGAGGGAGCCGGACATACAATACGGAGAAGAGATAATAAGTCACTAGGTAGGACTTAGATTAATATAAATGAGTTAACTTAAGTTATAAGTGCTAGTTAGGAACAAGCCTAAGCTAAGGCCAAGCTTTCATAATTAGAAGTCTCCATGTTATTATTTGAGAACTGACAGTCCAAAGGAAGTCCAATTACACATGCACGTCTTTTTTACTTGTCTAAAGGGCTTAGACTGAATTCCTTAAATCTTCAAATTCTCCGAAGGTGGATATGAAGGAATCAAGGAATGGCATGATCTGGACTGCTATTTAGTTGGATTATCCTGAAAACTGGTTTGACGTTGGGTTGAAGGGTCAAGACTAGAACCAAGAGCTCAGTCAGTAAGAAAGATCTAATAGTTCTGGGGGATGTGGTCAAGGCCTGAAATTGCAATGAAAGTGAGAGAATTGTTGGAGAAATATCCCTTGGCAGGAATGAGTGGGGCTTTATGGTACAGTCTTGGAGGAAAGGAGCGGGGAGTAAAGTCAAGCAGAACCAGCTAGCGAGAGCTGAGCACCTAAGAGTGAAAAGACTAAATGACAAAAAGAGGACTGATCTAAGGGACTTCATTGTGCCAAGAGGTAGGCAATGTTCTGAAGTCTAACGTGAAAATGTGGGTAAGCCATAGCTTATGATTATAAACAGCTCACATGTTGGTAGGAATGCCAAAAATCAAGTGCAGTTTGGTTAACGTTGCCTATTTGGAGTCTTAGCAAAATAAGACAAAATAAAGAAAATACCCTTAATATCATAACAATAAGAGCAAGAAAAAAAATCCTACAAGTGCCAATCAAGGCTACATTTCAAGACAATCTGAAATCTTTTCAAATATTAATCTCATGAAAATGAAATAGTTAGGGGATAAATCAGTATTAAGAAACTATTAAGACATGACAATGAATACAATGTATAATCAGTAGTTATTGATTCCCCACCCAATTCCGGTTGGTTAAAATGACATCACTATGAAAACAGGGAAGTGGTCCATAAACAAAATGTTACTGTCAAATCACTGTATAATATCTCAGGCATACCAATGCCATTGCAGCTTAGAAGAGCCCTAGATAACACAGATGGTTAAATACCTAGATAAAATTGATAGATCAGGGTATCTATAGTATATAAATGTGGATATTATGAATATATACAGACATGAGACATGTGAATATAGCAAATATTCAACGAAGTGACTTTAGGGAAAAGATGTATTCTTATTCTTTCTTTGTATGTTTGTTTTGTTTTGTTTGATTTTTAGAGACCGGGTCTCCTGTAGTCCTGGCTATTTTTCAGTTTGCTTTGTACCTGAGTCTCCTACTTCTGCTTCTACCTTCCAAGTCCTCCTGTTACACACATGCATTTCATGCCCGGCTTGTACTTTAATATTTTGTACTTTCTATTAGTTTATAGATTTTAATGCTCTAAGAAAACAGTTGGAAAAACAGAATGAGGCACACACTGTGTTAGAAGTACATCCACATAGTGCTACCCCAGTGCCAAGCACAGATGGCTTTTCTTTGTTTGTGGACCCTTTTCTCAGTTCCAGATTTTAGCTGACCCCCTTTGTCCAATGTCTTCTCCTTCCTTCCTTCCTTCCTTTCTTTCTTTCTTTTCTTTTTAACCAAGAATGTTCAGAATCTGTCACTGCTAACAACGTTCTTCTTGTATTGGGTAGTCACATTAGTCCACTGGACTACAGAAACATACTATTGATGTCACAAGTGGAAACGATGAGACCAGTTGTGGTGGTTTGAGTAAGGGTGTCTCCATAGGCTCATGTATCTGAATATTTGGTTCCCAGCTAGTGAAACTGTTCAGGAAGCATTGTGTGGTTTAGCCTTATGGGAGTCTGAGTGGCCTTGTTAGAGGAGGTTTCAAAAGTCAATGCCAAACCCAGTTTCTCTCCCTCAATTTTGTGTATGATAAGTAAGTTCTTAACTACATCTCCAGTCACCATGCATACCTACCTGCCCCTATCCTCTCCTCCATGATGATAATGGACCACAAACAAGCCCCAGTTAAATACTATTCTTTATAACTTGTCTTGGTCATGGTGGTTTATCACAGTGATAAAACAGTAACCAAGACACCAGTATAAATAATTTTTATCTATCGAAAGGATATACTTAGACACACTGTTAGAACAAGTTTATGAAACACAACAAATCCATATAACAACAACAGCAACAACAAAAAAACTATTTTCAAATAATTTCCAATAGTAGTCTCTAGTCTTAAATCTTGACTACTGAGTAATTATGTGTCCCTTCAACACTGATTTCGGAAAAAATACTATCAGCTTCCATTATTATATTCTAGTATTTCTATACATCAAGTATTATGGCTGAAAGTCTACATATGTAAATACTTGTTTAGAGCAGGCACTCTTCAAAGCAAAGGAGACACAGGAGTGAACAAAGCAGCCGCCTTGGAATTGATTACATCTAATGATCTCATTCAGACTTCAAGGTAATCTTGAAAGGGAGACTTGATGAGACTTCAAATCCTGACTAATATTTTAGCTGAATCCCAGCCATGTTCTTACAAGTTCCAAGGCGCACACTTTGTCTCTTTTTCCCTCTTATTCCTACTAACTGAGAATCACTGAAACCTGAGGAAATTGCTAGGTGACTTGATTAAGCAACAACTGATCAAGAGTGCAGAGATTATCTTCTGTAAAATGAAGCAAAAATCAGGATACACATTCTGTCCAAAGGTATGTGAGAGTCTGAGACACAGTTTGCATAACAAAATGCAGGAAATTTCTTGTACCTAAAGATAAAAATGAATGTAGAATATTCAAAATCATGCCCCGGGTGCTGTAGACACTGCCTGGGAGACCACGCATCCTTTCTCTTCATACAGCTGGTGGAGTCTCCTGCACTGTGCTTGGTCTCTTTGCTCTTATCACTTTGATATGCTAAGGAGCTTCAAAATCAGCAGTAGGTGGATTGGGCCCAGCTAGTGTTCCAGATTTAAATTTTAATTCATTAAAGGAGCACACAACTGTCTGTAGTAAATCCAACAACAAAGTTACATATTCTGAAAAAGACAACCCAACAGACTTCTATGGCATCTTGATCTTTGATGAAGTCGAAAAGTGCCGCAAGTGTTAGAGATGCTTAATGCAAACAACAATAATCCTGGAGAATGGAGAATTTAAAGTGCTAACAGCAGCAATTAGAAGTAATAACTAGTTTATTATGCTAGCCTTTGAACATTATTTCTGCTTCGACACAAAACACACCACTCACAACTCACAGAGGAGGCACTGTCTACACTGGGGGACTTGGGGATTCCAAGAAACTAAGGAACACACTGAGACCTTGAGATCTTGCTGCAGAGTTCACCATTCCCCAGGGTTGCATCACAAAGGGCCCTATGTAGCGTAGGCAATGCTTTCCCCGGAACAGCAGAAAGTCCTATGTGTGTTCATGACTCTCTCTGGTATGGCCTTAAGACTGTGGCCAGAGCAAAGCACTGAGAGTCAGAGAGCAACTGTGCTACACATTTCCAAGGTTTTTGTTGGTGTGCGGGGAGCGGGGGCAGTAATTAGTTTCTCCTAGTTTCAAATTTAAGTTTAAGAAAGCTAAGGATTTTCCTAAGGACTCATGTGTAATAAGTGAGAGGAGGAACATCTCTTTCTCCAATACATGGAAGGTCTGTGACCAATTGTTTGGACCTTTGATATGCAAGCTATTTGAGCTTGCCACATCTAGAGAATCGTCACTTATTATACATGTGCGTGTTGAAAACCACATGTCCAGGGCTGGTGAGGATGCTCAATGAGTAAAGGTGTGTATGCCAAATCTTTACGACATGGCTGATCCCCAAGACCCACATAGTAAAATGTCATCTGAAGTGACTGCTAAAAATTGTCTGTCCTCTGACCTTCACGTGTGCACCATGACATGTACATGCTCCCTCCACATACAATCAATGAAAGTAATAATTTAGAGGTTAATTCCACAGACATTTATCGAGCACCTACTGTGCCAGGTTGTGGAGCTACAATGGCTACTGATGCAGCTATGCTTCTGGTGCTCCTGAAATGTAGAACACAGAAAGAAACACAGAGTGGTAAACACACAAAGACACGTGACAAGCTTACCAGAGAAAGGGAAAGGAGTTAACATTGGAGTCATTGGAGAGTCCCCATAGTTCCACTGGGAATCAGAAAGATTGGGCAGAACAAATGGTAACTCTACAGAGTATGTGGCAACTGAGCCAAGTTCTGAAAGTGGAAGGGGATTAGATAGTGGAGAAACAGAGACTGTGGCTCAGGCAGAAGGAGCAAGTCAAGTAGAGGGCTAGAGAGAGAACTTGGAAGACAAAGACTCATGGAAGCAAACACTAGAATTCTGAACAGACGCGTTATAAAGGACAGCAGAGTGAATGGTGTGTAATTTTAAAGATTATATATAGCTTAATAAATGCTGCTTACATAATTGGTATTTTATAAAAATGAATAGAATAGAAACTGAGACTGGCAAAATTCTAAAGTAATTCACACTATAAAGAAGCTAAGTACTACCTAATGGTGATAACTGTTGTATTCTTTCCTAGAATAACATAGGTTACAGCAGGCCAGGTCATACTTAAAATCAGATCACCATGGCCAGCATCAAAGGCTGTCAGAAGCCAAGTGGTTCTCAATCTTGCCTGTAAAACACAATTATCTGGGTAGTTTTAAAATAGTCTTATATTTAGTTAGACTCCAGCCTACGATTTTGTAGTGCAGATCAAGGATTGGAGACTAGCATTTATAAAGTGGGGCTATAAATGATCAGTTGAGAAACAGCAGAACCAGGATGATTGAGACTGAGTCAGTTATGTCTTTGAACCTTGAACTGCTTGCACCTAATGTAGATGAAGGTGCCCTATCATTATCACTTTCTTAATCATTTCCAACAAATAGCCACAGAAAAGATAAACAGATGGAAACAGCAATTAATTAAGAATAATCATGAGGAAGAATTAAGGACTGCACTATATGGTCTGTGCTTAATAGTGATGTCTATGTCATCTATGTTTAACTACATTTTTATCTATAATGTTTGCCCAATATGTTACCGTGCATGTACATATATATACATATATATGTGTATATATATATATATATATATATATGTTAAATGAATGAGTTAACATCCATTTTAGAGGGAGGAAGGAGAAACCCACAGTTCCACTGTATCATGCTTTGAAAGGCTCATTCTTCTGAGATTATGGTGTTATGAGTGTTCTTGCAATTTATTCGAGGGCATTCTATGGAAAACACCCCTGTGACTATCCTGCCTGTAGGAGCCACAGAACATGTCTGACCTGTCTGCTAGTTTAGTGGAAACTTTGCCTCTTCCAATGGTCAATGGATACTTCCTTGAGACATTTTCACAGTAGGCTACTGTGAAAATGTCTCAAGGAAGTATCCATTGAGGAAACTATAACATATCCTCGTATTGACCCTGACTTCACCACAGTGGAGACAAGTTGTGAGGCAGCTGACGGAAGCAATCGCCAAGGAGTAGCTTTGCTGATGGGAGAGATCTGTGTATACATATGAAATGGGGGCGGGAGCTTGTGGTGGAGAGGGAGAGGAACCTGTTGTAGAAATCAAATATTCAGCCAGAGAGCACTTGGGGTCTGGTCCTTTCTGCTCCTATCAGCGATCACTAATAGAAATGCCAACTTTAGAAGACAGGGCACCAGAAAAAAATGCACAGAACACTTCAAGTCCTATATTGTCTTCTTTTCCTCAGTTCAATGAGCAGAAAGCTCTAAACACAACTTAGCTTTTCCTTATGACTGCATTTTAATTTCCTGCCTATCTTTAATACTTTCATTTAGAAGCCCAAGTGGAATATCTGTCAAAGTTGAAAAGTGTAAGAGAGAATTATTGTGACCTTCAGTAGTCACAAATGTTTTCGTTGTGCAAAATACATGCACACAACCTTCTTTTCTATTTCTTAACCAACATAGCAAATGCAACGGGACTTAAACATTAATGTGCTATATTTATTAGGTGAAGTTTGAGATTCCATTATCTATCTATCTATATTTATATATTTAAAGCAGCATACTTAAAATTTTTATATAATTCTTTCTTTTCTTTAAGTCAAAAAATAAACAAGAAAAGAAACAGGCATATGGTTTGACTTGCTCTTGGTAAAGATGTTTTTAAATAAAAATGCTTATAAATTTAAAACAGAAATCTATATTGACAGTATTTGTGAATACCAAATAATAGGAGAATAATTATATACTGGTTAAAATTATCAGGGGCCTTAAATTTTCATTACTTTTCTTTTTAAGTAAAACCTAAGTCTTGGGCCTTCATGTTGAAATTTTAGAAATATAGCCTTTCCAAAGATCTGGACACTTCCTACATGGGCTCCTGCTTTTATGAACTCAGTGCTCCCAGTCTATAAGGGTTTAAGACACCTTCTCTTTGCCTCTTAACTATGAGTGCTGCTCACAAGGTTCTACCAAAATTTAATTCACCTTTTGATGAAAATACAATGTCTGTAATACATAGCCTTTCAAACAAAAGCTAGATTTTAACCCACTATTTCTAAAACCAGTGGTGTTTTAGTTAATATTTTACAGTAAGATGCTGAAAAAGTCTTCTTGGGGTTTATCTTTATGTATAAGCCAGATTAATGTCTTACATTCTTGTTCATATTTCCTTAAGAATGGAGAGATCTTATGCCCGATGGTAAGGCCCAGAACTTTGTGCCCTGGCTCTGGTGGTGGCTAATGATCTCTTGTCCCTGAGTGGCACATTGCTGTCCTGTTCGAGTATGACCATGTGGTGGGAAATGGTTGCTTATGTTGACTCTATCAGAAGTTCTCGTCATGGGCTCTGAGCAATCAGAGCCTTTAAAGCATCGCACACTTGAGTAACTCTTCATATGCTATTAATACCTGTGCTGGATCAAAAGACATTAGCAGTAAGTCTATTTGCGTAAAGTGTAAGAGCTTATGGAAGGAATTCAAGGTTCATCCTTAGTAAAATCCAAATACTTTTTGAGAGCTGGTCTTTTGGTTTCTGAATGGAACTTTTCCTTGACTTCCATGGTTTCAATGTGTTCTCAAAAACTTCCGCTGTATTCTAGTCACAGCAAATGAGACTTACTTTTGAATTTAAGTTAGGTTGTCATAGAAGAAAATGTTTCATTAACCATATGTGGTATCAGTTTTAAGCTTTCAAATTATTTTTTTGAAGATATGTACTCAAAACTTGGTCTCTTAAAACTTCAGTTCTATCTGAAGCCCATTGGATATAATTTAATTAAAAGAGAGTAAGCCTTATTGAAGAATCTATGTTGTCAGAGCAGGTTTCTAATAACTGATTTGGGGTAGGTGGATAGAAAGTATTAAGAGTATTTTGTCCTACCTCTGTGCTTTTTCCCTGGAGGACAACTCTTTCGATATCTAATGAGTACACAGAGCTCAGGTGGCTCATCTACACAACTCCCTCTTTGCCCCATGTGGACACTTTGATATGTGAAAAACCTGGGTCTGAATAGAATATGCGATCCCTGCACACAGATTGACTGAAGCCAATCAGTCTTTCACAGGAGCCTTCAGAAGAATACCAGGAAGGATGTGTAACTCTTATGATCTTTGAGCTAACCCTCCCCTAAAAACAAAAGTCAGAATTAAAGACTTCAGTGGTGCCAAGTATCTTACTGAGTAAGAAAAGTGCCAATAATCAAGCTTTACATTTAGACAGAACTCTCCTTTACTGACTATGCAGCACACCATGGTATTCTTCATGACTGCAAGCAGAAAAGCAGATATGAAAGAATTATCAGGCTTATGGGATCACAGTCACACACTTTTATATAAAAATTCCCTATCAGAAGCATTTGCATGAATACACAATCATAGAACACATTTGAATGAGTAACCCAATTATAACTACATTTTAGAAATATCCCTATTTTTTGACTTTTCCTTAACTCACCCACCCTTTAAGATTAAGAACCTAGGCAGTCTACTGTAAGAGCTTAAGACAATTACCAGTGTATCCACATGCCTCAAGGAAAGGTTGCGGTTCTCTGTCCTCTATCAGTTCAACATACAGAGAGAGTGGATCTTAAATACAGAGTGTAACATAAGTTAAACACTCGTACCTAAAAGGAGGTTAAATGAGAGTAGATATTCAGGCCAAGGTTAGCCACATTTAAGATCAAGTCCAAAATGAACTGTGTCACTGGTGTTTCAGACTCAGGGAAACCCAGGCTGATCTTGAACCTGAACTCTCACTAGTAACCCCTTTTGATTTGGGAAATATGATGTTCCTCACACTGCTGGGCTTATATCCACATGGCCGTTCTTCTTGCTGTAACACAACCCAAGCACCTTTCTGATAGGACCTGTAGTCCATTTCTCCTGATTGGCAGATATATCTATATAAATATATACATGCATATATTTACATATTTTATACCTGCTTAGAATCTGAAGGTTTTCTGAGTAAATGAAAGGACACTTCCCTGCTGGTGTATGGAAAATATTACAGTAGGAAGGCCTGTAAGGTAAAATATAAACCAACTGTGAGACCCAGTGCACTCTGGACACAGTGGCACAAGTAATTGATCTCCCTTTTGATGCTCTCTTTGAAGGTTATCCCAGCAGACTAGATATCATCCCATACACTTTGGAAGCTCTGTTCTTGCCCAAACTTTGTGAAAACACAGATAATCAGAGAAAACTACATTACCAGATAGCAAACTGATCAAGACCATAACATACCTGGATTTTGTAAAAAATAAATTTATTTTACATCTTGGCCACAGTTTCTCTTCCTTCCTCTCCTCCGAGTCCCTCTCCCATCACCTCTCTGTTTCCATCCCACAGGTTTTAGTCTCTCCAAGCCTTACTTTCCACACGTGTAAAATGGGCACACCAAAGTTACTTACTTGGTTGTTGGGATAAGTATTAAAACGAAGAAGAAAAAGCTAACGTATTTTTCACAGTCATGTAAATAGTGTTTCTGCTACCAATGGAACATCCATACTCAGTGGGAGTACAGAAGGCAGTTCTAGAGTATAAAGGGCATTCTATCTTGCTGGCAGAGTATCTTTACACCCAGAGCTCTGTCTGAATTTCCAGAAGTAAAGCTTTATCAAGTCCTGATATTTATGCATCGCTAAAATGGATGGAAAATGTAGTCCATCCATAGCCAGAATGATGCAGAAATAGTTTCAGACTTAGATGTGGGCCTGAAGTACCTTCTGTATTCCCATGGAGCACAGTACTCTCCAGCATTGTGGTTAATGGCCATGGGATTAGTGACTATATATCTTCCTTTGTTGCATTAGAATATTTCAATGATGATTAATGTTTCACATGCAGAGGCATGAATCCATTGGGATATAGCTAACATCATAGCATACTTTAACCCATATGTGCACATATATGTATTTTAATTTTTAAATGATAGCCATATTGATATTATATATATAATTCACATCTAACACACAACATGTTTTATTCAAGTGTATTTTGCTTTTGCTTAGTCTGTCAGCTTTCTCATAGGGTTATACAGCTATCGCTACCTTTTCATCAATCTCTTCAAAATGTCTGTCCTCACCGACTCTTACTCCCATTCCACCCTCACTAACCCCCAGTCCTACACAATCACACGTCTACTTTCTCTTCCAACAGATTGCCTTAATATGAACAGTACATTTACCTACTCTAATTTTATTGCTGTATTTATTCTTTATCGTTTTTGCAAAAGTCAATACAGGTTCAGAATGATGCAACAGCATTGGTCCAACAGAAGTGAAAATGAAATGGTTAGAAGCAAGACAAAAAGACTTCAGTTGCAAACCAGTTTATGCAACAATCCACAAGTTCTAGGCCATAGCCTTGAACAACACATTCTTTTAGAAGTAAAGATGGAGAAATAAAACACTGTCCTTTGCTAAAAGGTCTTCAAATTTCACACATGATTTTAAATACTTAATATCTTACAAAAATTTTAAGGCAGTCCATCTTTCATTCATCTCTTAATTGAGTCATATAATACAGATCACACATTGTGCGAGATTTTCACAACAGTGCCCTGACAAAAAGTAGATCTTTGTTTTTAGATCCACTCTAAAGATGAAGCTGGAACTAAGAGAAGTAAAGTGACTCCTCCCATGTCACTCACACACTGACAAATTGAAAATTAAATTTAGGTCTTTTCCTGGCAACCGCGTCCACCCTCCATCAAGCTGCACGCTCTCCTCTCAACCATATTTTCTTACAAAGACTGTGCAGGAATTAACACAATTTATACTCTGTGAGGCCTTGTCCCATGCTGCCTGTGACTGTAGCTTAGATTTTTCTCTAGAACATAGAACTGCCTCACTCTAATGGTTGCCGTGAGGCTGAGAACAAAACCTCAGGTACAACAGCCTCCTCTCCAGGTTTGCTGTCCCCTGACCTGTCCCACATGCAGAAGGGCTTAGCTGTGTGAGCTCCAGAACGTATCCTTCTCTTCTTTCACGTCTCAGTATACGATACTCTCTCCTGGTTGTTAAATCCCAGGAGGCTTCTAGCAAAATAATAATAATAGAAGTCATATAAGACAAAATAAGATGTGATCATTTTCCAGAAAGAATCACAAGCTAGAAATTCAGTTGTAAGAGACAGAAATAAGAGGGAAAATGGGGATTGCCAAGTCAGAGTCCAGTAGCAGCAGCCGCGGCAGGATAACGCCAGAGAAACGAATGTCACCTTACCAATCATTGTGGTCTCTTGCTGTGTTTAGTACAGTGTGTTTCAGGGTGGATTGCTGCTTCTCTACGTACCGTCGCGTGGAAAGTACAGGCATTTCCACGAGGTGTGCACATTTAACCCGGGGCAGGAATCATCTTCTGCAGAAGACAGGGCTGCCTACATGCAGGCTGGGTTTCTAGAATACATTGGCACTGGCATTCTTAGAGCAGAAACAGGGCCAAGCCAGGCAGGACTGCATTGATGGATCAGTCAGGCTTGTCTTGGTACAGTAACCTAATAAACTCCAACTGTGAAAGACACCGCTGGTGCTGAGAAACCCGATTGTTCATAGTAACGGGACTCTCTCCAATGCGGTTGGTGAAAAATTCAAGTGGTCCTGTCTGCTAGTAATATCCGGGGCACTACCTCATCCATTTAATTAACCCCTAGAGAGCAAGCCAAGGAACTGCTCTGATTACAAAATAATAGGTCCATCAGGCACAATTAGGACCCAAGTGAAACATGGCAGTTTGCATGAAACCGATTGAAGTAAACAATCCCAGGCCCTGAATGGGGTTCTCTTCCTAATTAACCCTTAGAGGGCTAATCTGTTTGCTTGAACAAAACCTAGCCTTTGCCAACTGGCATGCTGGAGAAAGGATTTTTGCATCAGACCTTGCTAGGCATGGCACTGGCAAGTGGAAATGACAATCCCCCAAAGACCTCCACTGAAGAACTTCCTGAAAACGTACAAAGTCCAGTTAATGCATCAAACCATGATTTGATGATACATTAATATATCACGGAGAGGGGTCCAAGAAAAGGCAGAAAAGAGCCAGCTCCCTGGCAGCTCCGAATCCTGCACTCACAGCCTGAGGACAAGATATGTGATCTCCTCCCGACTAGTTCCACAGAGCCTTGTGTAGAGCTGGCAGCCCACATGGGGCAGGTTAAGTTATGGGTGCAGTTTGCTTTAAAACTGGGGTAGGGAAAGAGAAAACGGTTGGATTTTCTGGCCACAGACAAATAAATAAGTAAGCAAACAAACAAACAAAATACCCAAGCCGTGTCTCCAAATACATTTCAAAGTCCATGTTTTGTTCTGTCTCCTGCTGAAACTGTATTAACTTGTTCATTGCCGATTCCTAGCCTTTAGGAGAGTGCTGGGTGCAAAGCAGGTGTTTCTCAAAATCAATGTTTTAATAAATATATATGTGATGTTTAAAAAAAAGACACTGTGAATGAGCAGCAGTTATTATCTGGAAACATATATCTACTTAGTAAAAAGGGCAATGGAACAGGCTTGATGGTACCTGACTTTAATCTCAGCACTAGGGAGACAGAGGCAGGCAGAGTCTCTGAGTTCTAGGCTACATAGTGAGCTCCTGGCCATCCAGGGCTACATGGTGAGACACTGTCTAAAACCTGACAATGGCGTCAACTGATATTTATAGTTGTGTTGTTACCTGTTCACATTTATAATAATTTAACCTTGTATTACCTTTAACACACATGCACATGTATAAAATACAGAGCTCTCTCTGTATCTTCTGAAAATCCAAAATATTCAGACCCAAGATGTTGCTTACTAAATAAGTGAAACTTATTCCGTAATGCTCAGTTCAAGGGTGCTCCAAGGGATGGAGGTGTATTTGCATTAGACAGAGTGGGATATAATGGTGTAAACCTGTGTGCTAACCTGCGAATGGGGCTATTAATTTCTACCTTCTCCTCCATACAAAGAGCTTAGCAATTTTAATTGATGCTGAGATTCTAAAAAAAAATTATGGCATTTATATAATAAAGAGTAATACTTCATTATTCCCAGGTAAAGGAAACAATGTTGGCTCATTTTTACTTATACCATGAACTTAGCATGATAATGCTAATTGATAATGGTCTTGACATATATCTTGACAGTTTACCATAATAAGACTTTTTTTCTCTGTCCAAACCAGCATATAGAAGGATGTATATGGATTCAACATCCTGATTTGTTCAGACTCCAGAGTTTTCAGTGTTGAAGACTCATTAGTCCATTAACCTTAATTTCCTTATACGTAAGTCACGAAGACCTATTATGTCACAGGGAGAGCTGAGTCTCCATGGTTTTGATTGTGACAATATTTAAGCCAATGAGACCCACTGACTGTGTGCCACAGGAAGAACCTAAATTCTTCTCCATGATTTTAATTGTCAGATCCGTGGCAGAAATCACATGCATAATACATTGGACCAGCAGAGGAGAGCTGGGCTTGGCAAATATCAGGGCTTGGCGTACTTTTCATTCAGACAGATGAATACTAAATGCTGGCTTTTATCTGCCTACACACCATGGTTATTGAGATATCTATCCAGGGGCAGCGGCCTAGCAATCCCAGTATGAGGCCATGAGCTCATGCCGAGAGGAAAGGCTTCTCACCTGGGCTCCCTGTGATCCTGAAATTGTATCATGACCTCAACTCCTTTGGGGCTTCCCAGGTGGAAACCTTTGCAGGGAGAATAGGAATGCTCCTGAGGCTTGCCTCAGACCCTTCTCTGCCTGCAAGCTCAAGAACCCTCCTGGGCTTAGGTTTTTTTTTTTTGTTGTTGTTGTTTTAACTTAACTGACAGCCTTAAATGATAAGATTGGGGAGTAAAAATTTAAAAATTTGTAACCTTTTCTGGAGGGATAAAAATTTTCCCTTACTCTCCCCATGTCCTTCCATTAAGGCAGACTTAACGAGATATTTAAATATAGAAAGCATCTTTAAGAAGCACATCTGGTCTCTGAATGCCCAATGAGCTTTACATACCTAGGATTCAGATTAAGCTGTCAATATAATCTGAACAATAATATGTCATTCACATGTCTCTGAGGCCATCAGTGTCCTGGCTTGCTCGTCTCATAATTCATAGAATGATGGTCCGTAGTGAAGCAATTTCTTCTTACCTTCTACCATGTGCCCAGTTACAAGCTACCATCAAAAGCCATCTTAAATTCTACACCTGACTACCATCCTTTCTCCTGAGACGTAGATACAATCTAGACCTCTCATCTCATTACTTGCTTAATAAACAATAAAATAAAATTGTTATTTTATGCCAGGGCTCAAGTTTCAAAATATGCAGAATCACATACTTTTTTTTTGATGTTTACTAGCATAAAACATTTTAGAGTCATAATGCTTTAAACAATCATCATGGAAGATGAAATAACAATACAGATGCTTATTCAATCTTAATTAACTAGGGACCCATTAACAATTAACAAGGGGTTTCTTGTTAAATTGCACACTGAAGAAAGTTACCAATAAGAATGCTACATATTTAACCTCAAATTGCAGTTCTTGGAAAATTTCCGAAACTCTCATATGTTATTTTTATTGGCTTGAATATCATAAGGGAAATAGGGTCTTACTCAAAATAAAACCTACTATATTTGATGATGAGAAAATACACGTTTATGTGTTAGTGGTATTAACTCAAAACCCAGCTAGTGGGCCAATGTTGAGAATCCATTTGTTATCAGTGGTGTGTTCTGTGGCCATTCACCCTTCACTTTGTCTCCACGGGATAGGTTCTTTCCTGTAGAAGATGGCTTCTTGGGTTGTTTAGTTGACTCAGAACAATTAACGTTCTTGGTAAGTTCTAGGATGATTACAGATTCTAGGTGTTAAGAAAACCTTGATAAGACATGTATTTTCAAAACAGAGGGTGCTGTTTAAATAAACCTTTTAAAAAGATTTATTTTATTTTATTTTATTTATGTGTGCTTGTGTTGCAGGTCTGCAGAGAAGCCATGTTTGCTAGATTCCCCCGGAGCTGGAGGTACAGGTGTCTGTAAGCTATGCAGTGTGGGTGCTGGGAAGCAAACTCAAGTCCTCTGGAAGAGCAGTATGTGCCATATCTCCGACCTGAAATCCATGGGTTTTTAGTGACGTGGTATTACCAATGAGATCTTACACTTTATCGGCATTTAGTGACCTTCAAAGTATCATCCACTGAACTCAACTTGATCACCACAAAAAAGCTAGAAAGTAGATATGCTGTGATCACCATTGTTCCTTTTTAGATGAGGCAGGGAAATGTTAGGAAGTGTTAGGAAGGTTGTCTTGTCACAGGGATATATATTCTGGGGCTGTAGTCTCTTAATATACTCTTTCATTCTTTTCAGTATTTTCCTTAATTTAGAAGTAAATCTCATCTAAGGAACTCCATTCAGCAGCTCTGGAATATGGTGATTTTAAAAATCAGGTTGTTTTCTAGCATGATTAGTAAGTATCTCTGACATATTTGAAGCCTCTTTGGTCTCTTTGATTTGCACTCCAGATTTGCTCCTATTTTATGAAAACACAGTATTTATATTCATTCATTCATACATCCATTTATGCACACGCTTATGTATTTTGTGTTCAAGCTACTGTAACAAGTTTTTTACAGAGCAGGAAATTTCAATATGACACCGATTTTCTCAGTTGGAAAGACTGCTCAATGATAAGAGTACTCGCTGAGCAATCATGAGGACCAGTTTGGACCCTGTGCCCACTCTCAAGCCAGCACCCTTTAAATACCTGAACTCTAGCTCTGAGGCATCCAATACTCCCTTTCACGTTTGTACACATGCATAAGGACAAACACATGTGCATATACTCACACACACACATACACAAATCTAAATAAATAAATAAGTAAAATAAATTAGTGGCAAATGTCTTCTGGAAAGGTTCTTATTTCTCACAGTTCTCGAGGCTGGCAAGGTATGTTTTATTTAGAAGTCCCTTCTTTTTCTAGAAGCCATTACTTTGCTACATACTCTGATGATTTCTATTTTCCTGTGCACAGGGGAGAGAAGAGAGCAAACTTTCTGGTATTTCTTTTTCTTGGAGTGTCTTATCAATGCCCTAATAAAGACCCTTACTCATGATTCCATCTCATCCTAATTGCTTCTCAAAGTCCTCATCTCCAAATATCACCATGCTGTGGCTTAGGGCTTTAGTATATAAATTTTTGGCCTATAAAATAAATGTATTCATTTAGGAGCAGCCGTCATCAACTTAGTTGTGGTTATTTTACTCAGTGGTGAAAAAGAAAAGTTGACCTTCAAAACAATTTGGATTTTTTTTCTAGCAGGAATTCTTATTTCTACAGGGTATGGTGACACACATTTGTAATTCCAACAGGTAAGTGGTAGTAGCAACAAGGCCAGTATTGGGTACATAATAAAACTATAAATAAGTAATACAATAAAAAAAGAAATAGGTTTTTATATACCTTATGGTATAGAAAGTCTTGGAGAGGCAAAGTCAGGTTTTGGTCTGGACTTTCTGGTTCAAATTCAACACTATGTATGCTATTTATAAAATTATGAGTTAATTAATTTGGTGTAAAACATTGGTAGAAAGTTTACCTCATACTTGTGTAATTCCTGTGAGTTTAGAAGTGAACAAAACTCACAAAATAATGTTATCCCTTGGAAACTCACATTCTAAACCATTTATCCTTCTGAGGTCACAGCCAGGTAGGGCAGGTACACCAATCTAACTCGCATGGCGGGAAGCAAAGAGCAGACATGTGTCTGAGAAGCAAAGTCAAGGCAATTTAACAGGCTTTAAGGGACACACAGTCTGTTCAGATATAAAAACTCAGAAAAGTTAGCCCATGGAGAAGTACTTCTCATGGAGTTTGGAGAAAAAGTGAAACCAGAATGTAAGCAAGAGAGGGAGGGAGATTTCAGGTTTCACTGGAGTGCCAATCACTGTTTGATATTGATTTGATTGACATGTCAATGAATAGCGCCAAGCATGGATGCAGTAGGGAGGGCACTACGAAAGAGGGGCTATGAATCAAGCTGCGTATGTGTGTGTGTGTGTGTGTGTGTGTGTGTGTATACATGCGTGCGGGAGCGCGTTGTTTTATAAAAACAGGTTGGTCACACTTTTAACCAGAACCAAACAAACAAGAACTATTCTCATTGCAGAGAAAGTGTATTGACAAACCTTCGCATTCACTTTTATTTCAGTAGGACCTGGCCTAGTAACAGATCAATACTCAGCCCATGCCCTGGGATTTGACATCCTCTCTCAATGTCTTTTGCATACCCGTCAAAAAACATAATTTCAACTCTGAGAGTTTCTGGCTCTAAACTTTCCTGGAGTGGGTGGTGTCCCTTCTTATGTCTCTGTTTATGTCCATTTAATATGGCTCTGTGGTTGGATAATCTTATACTTTTCAGATGTTTGTACCTTTTCAACCTGTCACCACTCTTTGTACTTGTTCTATTTTAAGTTTTACAGTACATTTTGTGCCGCAAATTTCTCCAGGACTTATTGCCTTGTGAAGCTTAATGTTTTTACTGGCTTTTCTCTAGATGGTTTTAGATGCACATGTGTACAACACTCAAGCTAACATGTACCAAATCGCTATGTGTATCAAGAGCCCTAAAAAATACAACTGATAGTTAGTTAGTTCTATCTCCGTATACTTATGAAATAAGGAGTGTATCAACATTAGCGTTGATACCTCAACCTAAATTATATAATAAATGAATAACAAACACTAGGCATACATCCAGATACATCTGAGTCTAAAGCTTTTGTTCTTTTTGTACTTTGTCCTCTTCATTTTGTCAGAAACACAAATGTAATTATAAAGATAGAAATAGATGTAAAATATACTTGTGGGTTGTACTTTCTGTCCTAGGATGAAAGCGCAGATAGTCAGACAATGGTCATTAATAAGGTGACTGCCTGGGTTGTTATCATTCAGTTCTCAAATATCTGAGCTCTATTATATGTGGTACAAGACTTAAAAATATGCTGATAATAGTCTTGTTAAAGTATAGGTTTTTATTAGAACAAAATCTTACCTTCAGACATTTTCTTCCATTAAGTACTTAGCTACAAATAGTAACACAGCACAAAGCATGACTGATTTTAAATAAATAATGAAGGTACTGATCTATGTTTTTCCATTTGTATGTTCTCTAGAAAGAGACGAGCACGGTGCCCTGATGACTAGTCTTCAACAGCACATGGGCAGTCTGAAACTCCACTCCTCGCTCTGTATTCTGAGACCTCGCCTCTTATAAAATGCAGACAGACACACCTTTAACCTTCCTCCTCAGAGTTCTAGGGAACTGACATGCGGGATAACATTAATAGAGTTTGCATTGTTTATCACAGAAAATTCTCTAAGTTTCAAGAGATACTGAAAACTTCAACATCCCCACCATACAGCTGATCTGGAAGTGGCATTTCAATACAAAAGCGAATCTTGACAAAACACTTTGCCTAACTAGACTTCCTTTGGTATGAAGGCTCATGCAACTTACTAGTAGGATGTCAAGGCATTCCCACCCCTGACTTCAGCTTTGAAACAATAACCACTTGGCAAACAAGGCAGAAACTATCCTTCTGTGTTCTTTCTCTTTTTGTTCGAAAATGAGGTATGAACATTGTAATTATATTTTACTCATGTTATTTGTACTTACCTCAGTATATCATATCCTAGGTAGCCATTCAAACACTTGCTAAAAGGTCATATCTGGACCATTTAGAGAAAATGAGAAAGCAAGGTTGTAGAGCATACCTGTGTTCATGTGGTTTCAACTGAAAACACAAGATACTGTCTGGAGCCTCCCCTCCATTAGGTTCTAAATTCTCTTCTGCTTTTCAGCGATTATAGACTGGTTTGCTATTTAATTAATATTCTCTAATCTTGCCTCAATGTCCTCATGATGGTTCATAACCTCTTCACTGGACATCTTTACTCTAGCCTTAGCTGTGTAGACTTCATTAACTAGATGCTGTTTCAGCATCCCTCACCTCCAATCTACTTCCTGACCACCCACTGGCATTTCTGGAGGAAATACTTACGCTTCCACATCCCTGTTCATCATCAAAGCAAGTCAGGACTGGAACTTAAACTTAACAGGAACCTAGAGGTAGAATCCGTGAAGGAAAGCTACCTACTGGCTTGCTCTTCATAACTTGCTCAGCCTGCAGAACCCAGGACCACCAATACAGGGATGGCCCCACCCATTGTGGGCTGCACCCTCCTACACAAATCATTTATTAAGAAAACACTTGACAGGCTTGCTTACAGCCCAATCTTATGGAGGCATTTTTCTCAATTGGGTTTCTTGTTTCTCAGATGACTCTAGCCTGTGTCAAGTTGACATAAAATTGTCTAGAATACCTGACATACTGAAAAATTGCTTAATTCTTTGATAAGTCTGTTAAAACAAAAACAAGAACAAAAACAGAAACAATAAGTAAGTAAGGGGAAGAATGAGAGGACAGGAAGGACCTTTTTCTACTTGATACAAACTTATGCTCACTCTCTAGTGGCATGGACTCTTCACAAACATCCTTGAAGGAATTGTGATTCAGCCTGAACTCAAAAAAGTGATATAGCTGGGATCTGTTTCCAACTTGTATGTGTTTATGATCAAATGGTGGTTAAAAAAAATCTATTTTTTGGCATTTGAAGAGTATCAAATAAAACAAATACGACGTGAGCTTAAGAACATGCTGCTAATTTACTAGTAAGATACACATTTTCTTTCTTCTTTCTGTGAGCACTTCATCCATGCAAATGTAAAGGATAGTTTGCCAAACCAAGACCTACACCAGCGAGAGGCTACCGAAACCTAGCAGAGATTAGTCAGGAAATGGGGTTCCCCTAAGATGGAAAGGCAAGTAGGAAGGCAACTGAGAGGATCGTAGGGATCATAGTCTTATGGCCAACAGTGGTTGAAGAACGGAGAGAACAGACACCGCTTTGAATGATGAACTGGGACAGTGTCTTCATCAAACAAAAGAAATAATCAACAACGAAGTATAAGTGCAGGGAATAGAGATGTAGAGAGAGAGCTCCAGGCTACAGGGTACTTGCTGCTGCTGCAGAGACCTACATTCAGCACCCAGCACCTACAATAGCTTCAGTTCTGGAGGATCTAATGACCCCATCTGGCCTCCTAATTCACCTGCACACAGGTGGAACACAGACAAAAGACTTAGGTGCGCAAGAGACATCTTTTTGAAAAACCTCACAAGTGTATTTTTTTAAAAAAAGATTTGTTTATTTATTATGTATAAGGTGTTCTGCCTTCATGTAAGCCTCCAGGCCAGAGGAGGGCACCAGATTTCATTACTAATGTTGTGAACCACATGGTGTGGTTGCTGGGAATTGAACTCAAGACCTCTGGAAGAGAGCCAGTGCTCTTAACCCCCGAGCCATCTCTCCAGTCCTCTTAAGTGTATTTTTAAAGGACATTCTTATTTTCAGAACTACACAAACAGCTAGGGAGAAGAACAGTGATGCTAGGAACTGCTGTGTCAGCAGAGGGCATTCCATACTTACCTTGCTCTGTTTTGGAGCAAGCACTCCAGTTTCTTCTACGAGTGTAATCACAGAGTCACAGCTTATTTTAATTAAATTGGTTTTTAGAAGGAAATAACAACGGAACTATTAGGTTCAATCTTAAAATTTGGTGACTGTGTAACTGTTGGTACCCAAAAAGAAGTGATGTCTAAAGAGAGGAAAAATGATGATGAAGTGCAGCCCTTCAGATCCCGCTTCTCCTCTGACCGGTATTTTCATTAAGTGTTTGTTAAAAATTTGCAGGTGACCAGAAACTGAAGTACATGATTATGCTTCATAAGAGAATCTCAGCTGCCTAGAAATATGAAACTTATATGAAGTTAATTGAAAAGTAACACTTGAATATGAGCACATCTTATTAGATACAATTTCACAGTTTAGCAGATAAAAATAACGTGGCTTTAGAGAACAGTGTATCAAACATAAGGAAGGGATAATAAAAAGCAGTAATCTAGTACCCACACCCAAAGGATGCTAGGGAAGACTTGACACTGACCTGTCTAAAGGCACGGTAGGATATTTCTTGTGTATTTCAGGCTTCCCATACTCTCTCGTTACTCTAAGAGATCTCTTATGGCTCCTCATATTGACAGTTTTACGTCATTTTCACCATGGTCAATGTTCACTAATGAAGGCTGAATTTCTAAGGGCTTCTTGCAAGTGTCCTCTTTTCTATACATACATGGTCCACAGGTGATGACATTCAGTCCCAAGGTCTAAATGCATTTTCATGACGATAACTCTGAATTCACATGTCTGTGTCCAATTTTCATTGTTATGCCAAGACTGCATATCCTGCCTTCTTCACATAACCAGTTGGGCATCTTAACAGACAGTACAGCATTTTCTTTTGAGCACAGGCTATTTTATTTCAACCTGCTTAGCCTCCCTCCTCCTCCTTTACAGTAATAACTATCATCCTCAACTCAGTCATTGAAGAAAAACATCTAGGTATCATTTTTGATATTTATGCTCCCTTTAGAACCTGCCCATCACCTAACTGCCAGGCCCACCCCCAGATCAGCTGCTGATAACCGGACAGTTGTTGCCTGCTCTGCCAAATCATGGTGCAAGTCATCAAAATCCCCGTGAGTGCAGCAGCCTTCCGTTTGTCTCCCTGATTTCAGTAGTGTCTCCTGAAGGATGTTTTCCAAAGCCAAAGCTAGCTTTCAAAACATGTGTGAGCTTTACTCATGTTCGTAGTTCCCTGATGGAGGCTTATTGTAATGGAAGAGAGTCTGATTTTCCACCCTGACACACAAGTCCTTAACTGATGCGGTCTGGTCTAGTTTCTCCAGTCTCTTCTCTGTCTTTCACTTATTCACTAAAATCAGACCACAGTGCCTTTACTCCTGCTTTTAACAGTCAAATTCATTCCTGCTCCAGAGATTGGGTCTTCCTGGCCCTATGGCTTAAATTCACAACATTTTCAATGTTTTATTCCTTTAAACCATAAATTTGTTTATTTGGGGGAGGAGCTTGCCATGGTGTAGTGAACACAAGAAATGTGTCCCAGGAATCCAACTTAGGTTGTCAAAGATTTGAGGTTCTCCCTAAGCCATCTCACTATGCATCCTCATATATTTGTTTTTTTCTAATACTTCATGACTGTATTTATCATCTTTCATACAGGTGCCATACTAATCTGCATTCACATCATTCCAATTTAAGTATATGTGGGGTAAGACAAGAGTCTCCGTTTTCCCATAATTATTTTCTTCTTGTCCTTTGTATTTTAGTTCAATGTTTCCTTCTCAATAAGGGCTTACTTCTTCCTGTCCCAGTTTGTAGCACAACCTTCTGACTATCTTCAAGGCAAACATCAATTAATGATAATTATCTCTCTTGTCTCATTATTAATCCTCTTCCCTCAGAGTATATGCAGTAGTGATATCCTATCTGTAATCCATGAAGTCGGATGCAGATTATGGCATATGGGAACAGTATCTGTTGAGTTATGTATTATATAAATTAGTGATGAAAAATTTAGTTTACGGGGCTGGAGAGATGGCTCAGCGGTTAAGAGCATTGCCTGCTCTTCCAAAGGTCCTGAGTTCAATTCCCAGCAAAAACATGGTGGCTCACAACCATCTGTAATGAGGTCTGGTGCCCTCTTCTGGCCTGCAGGCACACATGTGGACAGAATATTGTATATATAATAAATAAATTTAAAAAAGAAAAATTTAGTTTACATATGTAAAGTCTAATGAGTGTGTCATTAATCAAGAAAAATTACTCAGAGTAGGCATATTCAGCTTTAGTAAGATGAAACTGTGAAGAGAGAGCCAGAACTTTGGGCTTCTTTAACAAAAAGGAAAAAGGATGGAGGGCAACAGTGTACAACTCTAAGGGGACAACATGTTGTGTTTTCATTTATGCGGGATTAGATCTTCCTTTCCAGGGGAGTCACTAGAACAATGCTACTCACTAGGTGTTCTCAGTCTCAGCACTGTTGACATTTAGGGTTGTTGCAAGAACAGCTTGGGGGCATTGTGGGCTATTTACCAGCATTCCCGGCTTCTAGGCACTAGTTCCAACAGTTTCTTCAGTTACAACAGAAAATATCCCCCAACGTCACCAAACATCCCCAGAGGGAAAGAGAAATTAAACTCAGCTCTGGCTAAGATTTGCTATTCTTTTTTTTTTTAATATTTATTTATTTATTATGTATACAATATTCTGTTTGTGTGTATGTCTGCAGGCCAGAAGAGGGCGCCAGACCTATGACAGATGGTTGTGAGCCACCATGTGGTTGCCGGGAATTGAACTCAGGACCTTTGGAAGAGCAGGCAATGCTCTTAACCACTGAGCCATCTCTCTGGCCCCAAGATTTGCTCTTCTAAGGTTCCCGCCACACTCACATTTCCTTCACGCTTAGCTAATACATCAGTTATATGGAAGCCCTCACCTTTGACAGCAAAGTCTTCAAAAGGAAGCAAAAAGCAACTGTGACTTCCATGGTGGTATGGGATGAGTGGCGTTTATTTGAGCACAAATGTAAAATTTAAATTTTCAAAAAGAAGAGGATTCAGCTACCAGGAGTGCTACCAAACTCCAGATACAAAGGTCCAGACACTAGACACGGAACGATGTCTGGAGAGTCCCTGACTGTCCACTCCACCACATGACAGCTGTGCGACCTCGGCTGTGTTACCTAACGGGGCTGATTATGAGTGTTTTCTTCTTTATGTTAGAAAATGCAAACCCTGTATTTTACAGGCCTCATAAGACTAAACGAAACAATGAGTGAATATGACTGAGTAGCACAAAAGAGATTCTCTTTGTTGGCGATATTTTTCTTTTAACTCAACCGTTTTATGTTATTCAGAAGTAGATAATGCTGATAAAGAATTATTCTATAGTGAAAATGTTCTGGAGCTGACCTTATGATGCATGTCAGATAGACTCTGACAGGAGTCAAGCACCAATTAAGCTACTGCTTTCTGCTTACCCAGTGGGCTTCTTGATCACAGAGACCTTCTTACCTTGGTCTCTAATCTTTATTCTCGGCACTGACTTTCACACTCTTAACCTCCATTTTAATAATTTTATTTTCTAGGTTTACCTTGCTGCCTGAAGTAAATTGGCACTCTAGTGCCACCGTGGAGTTTAAAGAACAAAGGTCAGAGAAAAAAAGCACAAAAGGAATTCAGACACTTGGAGTTCCATAGATTTTTGTTGCAGGGACCCTTCAGGGCTTTGTGGGGGTACTAACAGCATTCCTGTTCTCCTCCAGAAACCTTAGTGACACAGGAAAAGCATCAGGGATCACCTCCAAGTGTTGATTTCCAATGACCTCTTTGCAATTTGGCAATGGAATCCTAAGTCCTGCCGGTATGGTCAGTTCACTCTGCACAAATTTAGAAAAATCTTCAATGTCATTGTAAGGTGCCAGACTTTGAAATCTGGCTATTGATTGTCTGCTTAGGGAGGAAACCCCCAAGACCATCTCAGCATGGGTCCGAGTCATACCATAACATCTTTTCACTACCACAGGGAGGTGAATGTGGACTCGGTGGTACACCGTGGGCATAACATTTTGAAAAGACTATAGACAAAATGGACTAATAAATGATCTTTTGAAATCCTCGAACTATACTTTCAAAGCCATAGTCCTTTAGTTTCTTTGTATTACTTGATTTTTTAAAATTGTACAATGAGGAATATCCCAGTTAAAATAAGGCCTTGTGCCTGTGCCATTCACCCTTTCAATCTACCCTTCTGATTAAAGTTTTAGAAGCCAATTTATTGTTATAAATACTAGCTGTTCAGCATTCTATCTGACTCTGGCTTTCTCCTCCCATCTTCCTTACTCGACCTTGGAGCTCACTGATGACGTCAAGAATGTCAAGCATGGTCCATGTTTTATAGATATGAACAAAACATACAATGTGCCACACACGGAAATCACTGAACATGGGTTTTCAACATGGGATTAAGACCAAGCACAAACAATCAAAAGATGTTCCTAAACCAAGCAGCTCAGACCTTACCTGAGTAAGAATGACAGATACATCTTTTATGGACGGTGAGCATTTTTATAATGTGGGGTATAAACATAGTTGTACCGTGTTCATCTCTTATCCTTTAGTAGATATTAGACTCTGTATATCTATTATGTTATATGACCATGACTTCAGTTCTTACCCTAGCCACATGAGGTAGTGCTAGCACCAATTCTGTCAGGTATACATGATGCCAAGTAATGCTAAGGAACGCGTTCAAGGTCACGGAGTTAGCACATAGTAGAATACAATTTAGACTCTGTCAGGCAGACCTCAAGTGCCTACTCTTTATCTCCACACAGGCTATCCCAGTAGACAGAAAAACCTGGGCCCTGCCTCCTCAAGAATTCTTCGACTAGCTCTGCGGCTCTGCTGCCTTCCAGATAGGAATGTGAGAAGCAATTTATATAGTACATTTTCTTCCAGAATGAAGGGACTCATTTCCTTGTCACAGAGCCACAGACACCTCTGTGGAAAAAAAAAATAAAAATCCATGGTCATTACCAGGAGCATTAGTGGCTGTCTCTGACAGGAAGCTAAGGTTTCTTTGTTCTGATAATGACAAAGATGGGCATTTGGGGGAGGCCGACTATGACAGTTCAGAGGATCTTGCTTTCAGCCTGCTGACATCTTAGGGTCGTGAAACTCAAGTCCTTTCCAGCTTATATCTGGTGTGGCAATTAGTGCATGGTAAGCATCCATTCAGCATCAGTTTCCCTTAACTGCCACCTTTGCCAAAATTCTTCATATATTTCAATTAAATATTAATCAGACACATTGTGGCACTCTTTCAACATTCAAGAAAGCTTTCTGTTCCTGAAAATGGCATTTTAAAAGCCTTGACTTCATCTGAGGATGCAGCATGCTGCTAGCCTAAATAATCCCTAGCCATTAGAGTGCCATTTTCACCCTTAGCCAGGAGCGCCAGTGTTGGCAGACTCAGCTCTGAGGAAGGCTGGTTCACTAGCCCTGACCAGTGAATGGCTTGAAATTCTTTCCTAGAAGCCACACGTTTATAAATGCAGCCACCTCCAGCCATGCAGAGTTCTGGAGGTCTAAACAGAGTCAGTGTTTAGCAGCTCACAATGAGTGCACATGCCTCGGGAAGGTCACTCTCTAAGGCGATGCCCTAATTTTTTTTTGACAAATTCAGTATTTTCCAATATTTTTGCATTTGACAGCCAAAGGACCTGGCATGTGGTAGGAATGCAATTAATATGATTTGAACAAGGAGCTCTTTGAAAAGGTGCAAAAATAATAACAAGCATAAAATACTTCCCAAGACGGACAAGAATTCTTTTTAATAAAACTTGTTATAATGGATGTGGCTTAATTAAGAAGGAGAATAATTATTGGATGTGGTGGACGAGAAAGTGAACTGGAAGGTAGAGAAGGTAGAGTTGGTAGAGAAGCTGTGGCAGAGAGTTAACTGTGAACAAGGGAGGACGTCTGGGCAGGGTTCTAGTCTTCTCACTCATCCCAAAGCAGCACCTCCAAATGAACACACCCCTAAATCTGCTAAAACAACAAACAGAGAAACAAAGAAAACCTCTGTAGGCACCTGTGATAGGAGCCCAACAGGTTCCTATATTTGCATACTTATTCCCCATGAATTGCTGAGGAAGAATTAAGAGATAAGGCCTTGTTGGAGGAAATTTGTCACTGCGGGGGGTGGGGGGGACTTTGAGTCTTCAAAAGCCCTCTCTAGCTTCAGTCTCAGTCTCTCTGTCTCTCTGTGAGTACTTGTCTATGCGTCTGTGTCTGTCTGTCTGTCTCTCTGTGTCTCTTTCTTTCTCTCAAGGTCAATGCCTGTGGATCAGGATTTAAGATCTCACCCAGCTGCTGCTCCATCACCAGGCCTGCCTGCCACCATACCCTCCACTCTCATGGTCATGGAATTACCCTCTGAACTGTAAGCAAGTCCCCAACTAAATGCTTTTCTCTTATACACTGCCTTGGTCATGGTGTCTTCTCCCAGCAACAGAACAGTAACTAAAGCAATACACCTCTCACTGTGGTATGTTTGACAGAGAATGTCAGCATTTTATTCTATATGTCTTACATAAGGAAAACATGCTCCGACATTACAAAAGCACCACGTGATCCATGACCCGTGCAAACATATATAAGCTAATGGGGATATTAACGCTTTTCTTTGGAGTATCCACCATTGAAGAAGCTTAACATTAGAACTAGTGTTCCATTTTCATGTCTTTCATTAGCAACGTCAGTAATGATGTTCGTAAGGAAAAGGATACCTCTGTACCATGCCTCTTTACTACTCAATGATAGCCTAAAGGGTAATTTGAAGTTCTTAAAAGGGAACAAGGAAAGTCATTCTCTCACTTACGTTAAGGTTTCATGGAAATATAGCACATCCTTGGCGGTATCTTTATAGAAACAGGAGATGAGACAGAGGTGCACCCTAATTGCAGAAAATCCACTTCGGAAGTCATTTCCTCAGAAGTAATTAGATGCTAACTAGACATATATAAACTAATGACATGATATTTTAAAATTTTAATAACAATCTAATTAAGCCCTACAATTAAAAGTTTAACATTATGTCTGAACTCTAAAAATTTCCAATCCAATCCATAATTAAATCTTATTTCTCTCAGAAGACAGAGTAGGAACTTCAGTACAAGCCACTCAAGAAAAACATATATCACTAGCATAAGACTATCCAACCAGGAACAAGGTTTATATCACTGACACGCTCTTCTGTCTTCACAACATGATTGGCAGTAGGCAAAGGACAACCCCTGACCCTGCTACTCAGGGTTAGTTAGTCAGATATTGGTGAATGTCACCAAAATGGGTTTAGAAACTGGAGGAGACAATGAGAAAGAGCTGGGAAAAGCTGGATGCACAGTTTAAGAAATGGTTACCAGCAGGGCTTATCAATACCTCTGTTCATTTGTTCTGAACATACACACACACTTAAAAATTAACAATACTCCACATTTCCTTGCCACAGCTTCTTAGTTCTGAAAGATGTATTTTGCAGTTCTTAGATCATTTGCAAGTAAAATCGTTATCTTCTTGTAGCATGGGTCCCCTTTTGTTTCAGTGTATGGTATAGGTGTGTATGTTGGGTATTGACCACTGTTAAGGCACATATTAACAAAAAAAAATCAAGAATTTTCAGTAGCATAGGGATTTTTCGAGTATCAACCATTGGTATTATCTATTGAAGATTTTGTTTCAGTATTTTTTTTTCTGTTGCTATGTTGAAATACCATTAAATAAAGCAACTTATTGAAAGATGGGTTTATTTAGGCCTAAATTCTGGTGGGGTGAGTACGTTATGGTGAGATTGCTTAGCAGCAAGTGGCAGGCATGACAATAGGATTAGGAACCCGAGAGCTCTCATCTTCAGACTCAGTCATGAAGCACAGAGATGTGGAAGTCACAAGAAGCTTTTCCCTCCCAAAGACACTGTCCGGCAGCTTCCTCCAGCAAAGTCTGTCTCCTGGATCTCCCCAAATAGCACAACCCAACTGGGATTGGTGTTCAAATCTGAGCCTATGGAGGTCTTTGTCATTTAAATCACTACAGATGCGGAGCCTGGAGTAAACACGCAGGTGGAAGTATTATACAGGACACAGGAAATGAAGTGAGCAAAGCTCTCCCCCCATCTTGTCAGGGTCAGTCAATTGTCTGTAATATAGAAGTGTTTTGGTAATGGGATGAAGCTGCAATGGGCACTCGCATACTTTTCTATTGTGATAAGAACACTCTGAAAAAAGCACGTTAAGGGAAAATGGGTATAGTTTGACTTACAATTCCAGAAAAGAAATAGCACTTTCCTATCACATTGCATCAGTAGTAGGGAACTAGACAGAAAACAGGGAATGAGGCCAGACTGTGAACCCTCAATACCCGCCCCCTGTCACCTACTTCCTCCAGCAAGCTTCCACCTCCTGAAGGTTCCACAACTCCCCAAATAGTGCCACAAGCTTGGGACTACAGACTCAAAACCATTAGCTCATGGGGGACATTTTACAGTCAAACTATCAGAGGAAAAGTGAGTGTGTCTGTATAGAAACAGAGGAGGGAAATATATAGTTTTGCAAGCTTGTTGATTGTCTTTGAGACATCTTTCATGCTACAATACCATGCTAGTAGAAATGAACACAAACTCAGGTCCCATGGACTCTGAATTCAATGTATTATGTTCTAACCCCAGAAAAACAACAAAGGTAGGACCAAAGCAGTCATACTAGCATTACTAAGTTAACAGAGTTGCCAGAGGGCTCTGAATGTCCTTACAGCTTAGCCTTTCTATCTTGTTACTTCTATACTGGTATAGGAAGGTTCTTCTGTATTTTGTGTTGCTTTCATTGGTTAATAAAGAAGCTGCCTTGGCCATTTGATAGAGCAGGACTTTGATAGGCGGGGAAAAGAGAACAGGATACTGGGAAGACGACTGAGTCAGGGCGAGAGCTCGCCATGAAGCCGCCAGGGTCAGACATGCTGTATCTTCCCGGTAAGCCCACTACCTCGTGGTGACTTACAGACTATTGAAAATGGGTTGAAATAAGATGTGAGAATTAGCCAATAGAGTCTAGAACTAATGGCCAGTCAGTAATTTAAATGAATACAGTTTTCTTGTGGTTATTTCAAATATAAGTTAGCAGCTGCGGCCAGGAGCCAGGCTCTGGGAACAAACAGCTGCACTCCTCTCAGGTACTGGGAACACAACCCGCACATCATACAACAGTTTGGCACCCAGCGTGGGGCAAGGGTGGGGGGACAATTCTGAATTCTGTCAATCATGTTTTAAATAAATGCTGATTGGACAGGCAGGAATTATAGGCAGGTCAACCAGACAGGAAGTAGAGGCAGGGTGATGAGAATGGCTGGCGAGAAGGAAGCTCTTCCCCCATTCCTGCGCAGTCCACCTAAGAAGCAGGATGTAAGCTGCCCAGCTGAGAAAAGGTACTGGCCATGTGGCTAACATAGATAAGAACAATGAGTTAATATAAGTTACAAGAGCTAGTAAGAAGCCTGAGCTAATGGGCCAATCAGTTTATAACCTAATGTAGACTCTCTGTGTGATTTTTCTTTGGGGCTTGCCGGCTGCAGGGTACTGGGCGGAACAGAAACCCCAACAAGCAGGACCCTCATGTTACACTATGCAAATGAATCAACTCCTAATGTATGTCTTGGGACTAAGAATATTAGTAAGAAAAGCATCAAGTGATTACTTTTACATGCTACTTGAATGGCAAAATTAAATATAAGACACAAAAAGACATTATTTTAAACATGTTTTTGCAACTTGACCTCTCCTAGATTGCAAGGTGTGAAATGAACTAGAAGGATAGTTCTTTCTATGATAGAGGCTCAAGAATTGTGCAGATAAGAACAGAGAAAACCTAGGCCTCCCTTACATGTGTGACGATTTACTACTTGTTATACTCTGCCATATACTGTCATCCAGGCTCTGGCCATCGTGAAAGAGCCTCTGTGGCAGCTACGGATATCATTACTTCACGATTTCTGTTGCTTCTCCTCCTCCACATTGACCTGCATTGCTCCATTGTCCTTATTGAGTCAGTTCCATAAACCCCTTCAGTACTTGACTTCCTAGGATTCCCATCCATACTGAGATTAAATTTACCTCAGAGATTTCTTTCTTTTAACTTAACATTTGGGTTTTTCTGTCTCTTTATACCCGTGAACATTACATTTCACAGTGTATTTGAGAAAACATTGCATAAGTCAATGTAAGGACTAGTGAGTGAGGATGTATAGTTGGAGGTTCCCCTTGGAGGCCTTTCTCAACCATAGTTTCTTATTTTTCAATTTTAAGGGATCATACATATTCTCAAGAATTTCTTTAAAGGAGGAATAAAAAGAAGTTATGAGAAACATTGCAGACCTAAGGCCAGGCATCAAGGCAAGAAGACAATATAATGAGGCTGGTGTTGGCTACATCTTGATGCTCAGCCCAAGTCAACACCCATTTGGTCATCTCTCCTCCTCTAGGCTATTTCTCTCTACAGTTAGGCCTTGGCTGGGCTGTCGACTGAACGCTCACTCCAAATCAAAATATGAAGCTGTGTCTTTTGGTTTTTGATTAATTAGTTTTGAATTTGCTAAAAGCTATGTATTTCCAGCAAATATTAATCTACAAAATTAAAGGCAGATGGCGCTTCAAAATCAACTGTATACATGGTTTTAAGTAGGTGACGCCAAGGCTGTTGCTAAAGGGGAAAAGTGGCTTCTAATTGCTTCCTACTGTAAATGCTGCACAGCCTACTGCCTCATAGTGTGAAAAGTAAATTAGAACAACTTTTCATTGACAAAGATTAAACTTTTTCATCATTCTTAAATTCCTGGGGATTTCCCCCACTGATTCTATGTGTTTTACGCTTTTCAATTAAATCTCCTGGGTAGTGGTTACAAGAATGCCCACTGACGAGGGAATATTGCTATGTGAAAGAGCTACACTCTTCCAGGAGCTGTCTGTCCAGGTTGTTCCTGTACAGGCTGGATCCCTCAGCAGTGGTACCTTCTCGGCACTCACTGCTGGAAGCCACGTGCAGGCTACATTCCCCTGCCATGGGAACTGAACTAATAATAAATTTAGTTTTAGAAGGGAAAGTTTGTGAGAAGTCAGGAAGTCAAAAACAGCCAACCTTGATAACTAGCTTGTTTTCCCTGGGATAATTTATTTTGACATTTGGGCGCATGCACCCGGCATACAAACCCTAGTGAGCATGCCACTGCAGACTGCTATGACAAATAGGAGACCCTGCTTTCCAATTTTCCAACAGCTTTGCCTCCAGTTCACCTCAATCCCTCCCACTGAGGGTTTTGAATGCTTTCGTGGGTTGCCACAGAGGCCTCGCCAGCATCACAACTGCTCTGCCGTGTCCCTGGGCTGGACCAGCCAATTAAAATCAGCTTAGGGAAAGCCTGGGAAGGGATGCAATTTTTTTTTCTATAAAATATTTCTGGTGGGGTTTAGGGAAAAGACAGCTTTCAATTTTAAACAGTATACACGCTTGAATGATTGATCAAAACAGCCATGAGGGAAACTGGTAGCTGGGATGGCGGTTGTGGAAATAATATAATATTTTAAATCCAAGTATTAATTCTAATTGAAAAACACATGGCAGAGAAGGGGGCCCCTTGCTGCCAAGAATGGGGTAGAAGGAGAATTCATTTATGAGATCTTTATTTTCTAAAATTGAAACTTGCCTGAAGCAAGAGAATATTTGCTAGATGTTACAGACAGGAGGAAAGGGCAGACAGATCAACAATTTTATTTTAAATATGCTCTATGCATTTAATTAATTTTCATAACAAGGATTCATGTGAGAGATTGCATCTGGAAAGGCTACAGGGCTGTTGATTCTTTTTGCATGCGTGTGTGTGTGTGTGTGTGTGTGTGTGTGTGTGTGTGTGCCTAATTGAATAGAATAAAGATAAGTTCAATTCAGAACTGATGAACTCTTAGAGCCCATTACACTTAGCGATAAAGTGGGCATTTTGAGTTGACAGCAGCATACAACTTGACCCCTCTAATCACTCATGAACCCGACACAAATGTAAAAAAGACAATTTCCAGGTGTTTATCCATACTAACTTCGGTGAGTATGGATGCTTTGAAAACAGAACACAAGATAATGACCAGACATACCTGTACAAAGTGTGGAAATTAGTCAGTATTTAACCGTGAAAGTGAGTTTGGGGCAAGGAATTGTTGTAGAACTGGTATATTTCAGACCATTTCTGTTTTCTGGAACTGGTTTGAACATTCAAGCTGGTCTATGGATTCTGGAGGAGCCACACTATATTCATCATGTCTGGCTTTGCAACTTTCTCAAATTTTCATGATTTAAAATATGTTTGTGCAAGGCAATTATTAGTTTTTCAAGTTTATATTAGCCCTAATATCAAAAAATGCTATTAGTATATATTTCTGTTATCCTAAGGGTTTGAAAGTTTGTGTTACCCATATAGGTGGAACTTATTATTTTTGGAATTTCCATAGAAGGTTGAGAGGATAATTTTAAAAGTATAATAAAGAGAAACTTATTTTCCTTTTCATTTACATGTACAGTAATGGGTTATAGAAATGGCCACAAGTCTATGTAGCTCTTCTGATCAATTGGTAGAGTCTAGGCAATTTATCTGAGTACATCTGAACTCTCAGAACTCTCAGAATCAAGGATTGGAGGATTGGTAGGTAAGGGTAGGAATGGGTATACGGATGGTGTGAATCTATTTCTGTCTCTAAAATTGGCTTGGTTGTGGCTTCTTTTAGACAGCAGCACGTGAGACACTCTGTGAGTTCCTGACTTGGGCAGCCTGCTTCACTTCATAGCTCAGCTTCTATTTGCACCCCACAGACTTTGGGCTGCCCTGTGAACAAACCCAGACTGGTTTTCTGGGAGATGACACAAGACTGTTTGCATTGATCATGTCGTAACACCCGGTCCTATCAAGGAGCAGAGCTGCCAAACAGATGATCACCTGACCTCAGAGGCACGAGGGAGCTCAGTGAAGCTCAGCAGAAGAACCATCAACGGAGGCAAACGAAGATCGCTGACCGATGAGCAACTGCTGTGCACTTATTTATTATACTATGAAAAATTGATTGATAGATGCAAACAGAGAACTCAAATGGAAAGCTCTTACTGCCATAACGATGTTGTTATGGTTTGGATAGGAAGGGTCAACCGAGAGGTTCATGTATTGGAAGTCTGTTTCCCAGGTGATGGCACTATTGAGAGGAGAATAGATCACAGGGATTGAACTTTGCCAGTGGATTAACCTACCAGTGTGCTCTTAGCTGAATGAGCTTTGAGGGAGTACATCACTGAGAGGGTAACTTTGGAGGGTTTATATTGTCCCCAGACACTTCTTCCTTTGGTGGTCACCTTCTCTTCTCCCTCTGCTACTGCCTGCCTTCCTTCCTCCCTTTGTCTTCTGCTCATTACCTTCCCAACTGCCTTGTGATAAAAACACAATTCTATTCTGTTATGCCCTTCCCACAATCATATTCTGCCTTGCCACAGAGCCATAGAAATGGGGCCAAGTGATCATGAACAGAAACTTTTCAAACTTTGGGCCAAAAATAAATATTTTGCTTATTGCTATTTTTGAAAATATAGTATAATTCCAGCATTTCCACTTCCTTTCCTCCATCCAAACCCTCCCATAAACTTCTCCCCTCTCTCTTTTGAAGTCATGGCCTCTTTTCTCATTAATTGTTACTGCATGCATGCATATATGTTCCTACTCAGTCTGTATAATGTTACTTGTATGAGTGCTTACAGGGCTGACCACTTGACACCATGGAAAACTACAACTGATCAAAATATAGATTTGTGGAGTCCAGTTCCAAAAGCTGCATCTGCCAAACACTCCTGTACTGAAGGGTCAGAAGACATTGTAGAACAGGGGCAGGAAGATGCTAAGAGCCAGAGAAGCAGCGAGCTTGTTTTCAGATTGTGTCTTCTAGTAATATTAGAAGCTATACCCATAAAGCTTCACTGATATGATTCTCCCAAAATATGAGCTGAACAAGGATGAAGCCAATGGACATGTCAAACTGGATGGGAAAAGACCGTGAAGCCCCAACCCTACAGGAAGAACTGTAGGCAACTAAGGAAGGCTGGAAGCAAGAGAGGTGATCTTCTTCAAGGAAGAATACAGTAAAAGAAATTTTCCCTTGAGTTTATTTGCTTGGTATTTTATCCCAGTGATGAAATATGACTAACAAAAGTAGGAAATGACTGCTTTAACTCTTTTGAATATGCAAAGGATTGAAGACGTAGATGAGGACAAATACAAGGTATAGCCACCCCCATACACACACACATGCATGCAAATGCATGCATGAATAAGAGATTTTCAACTGCTGAGCTCACTGACAACGGCAAACATCTCCATTTAGGCATTGATCAGCCTGCCACATGCTCCTCCTCTGAGCACAGGGGCCCAGAATCACTCATCATTGCAACCTGATTGCAATTAGTGTTAGGAAGTCAGACTGACACACTTTATTCTCCGGGTGTACGGTAATAGATATCTGGAGAGAAAGTAAGAATATGCATGAACAGCTGAGGACAAAAATACCACCTCTGCTTCTGCTCTGCTCCGGAACTGTTCCAAAACACCAGGGGGTAGTTTTTCTTTTCTTGATGAGAAGGCTCACTATTAGGAAGTGCTCAGAAAATGTGCTCTCCAGGGAAGCTCTCAGAATACGTGAGGAGAAAATTGCCGCTCTCCTCTTTCAGTGTGTGTCCCCTGGTACCCTATTTGTGCTAGGAACGGTTCTCGGCACTGAGCGAACCACGACAACCAAGTGCTCTACAAAAGATTGCTGTGTCGTCTGGGAAGAAAGATGATAATAATGAGAAACAGAAATAAACGAATCAAAAAAAATCAAGTAGCAGTAACTGCTATTTAGATAATTTAACATGGCGAATAAATGCAGGGAAAATGAACCAAAGTCCAACACACTCCGTTGTGTTCCTCTCAGCTCATATACCGAAGCGCTGCATGAAAGCCAACGAGACTGTATTTGGCTGACAAGGCATTTAGGAGGTGAACAAGTTAAATTAGGTCAATGAGGGAGAAGGACTAGCCCAATGTTGTTGATGTCCTCTGCAGATGAGGAAGAGAAATTTCTTGAATACTTTCTGTAGCTACACTAAGAAGACCATGTGAGGACATGAGGAGGTGGCCAGGCACAAAGGAATACTGTCTTCACTAGAAACCAAAGTAGCTGGAATAATGCTCATGGATTTCTAACCTATAGAACTCAAAGAAAAGACAATGTCTTCCTAATCTGAGGTGCCTTGTTATGGAAGCATAAGCAAGCTGACTTCAAACGAAATCTCGTATCATTTAAAAAATACCTTCATAACTGTGTCCCAAGTTAGACAAAAAGACGGACTATTTAAGGCTGACAATTGTTCTGGCTCCAAATTTCAGCGTTTTCAGGACTGGAGAAATGGTTCACAGTTAAGAGCACTTGCTGCTTTTATAAAGAACATAGGTTTGTTCCTAGCCCCCATGGCAGGCAGCCCATAGGCAGCACTAACCCCAGTTTCAGGAGATAGAACACCCTCTTCTGGGGTCCACAGGAACCAAGTATGCATAGGGTGCACACCCAAAACTGCACGCAAAACACTCAATGACTTAAAATAAAAAAAATCTTTTATTTCAATGTATTTCAATATACTTTTCTGTCATTTCCACTCATGTGTTTATAGGAAATAGCATGAAGGAATTAAACTGAAAATTAGGGTGCATGAAGAAGCTTTATGGAAACTCACCAGTCTGTCAGATAATTAAAATTATAATGTATACAAAGGAATTCGATCAGAAGAAGTACCCTGCATGGACATAGAACAGCCCATAGAAGACATGGATGATTAAATGAAAGTTTCACTGCTAGACACAGGATAACTCCCTACAGGTTATGGGACAGAGAGACTTCAAGGTCACTAGTGACAGTACAGGGTATTGCTCTTGCTCCTTATTGGTCACAGTAACTGAACGATAAACCTCATTGTTTGAAGACACTCCACACTGTGACTGCAGGAGAGCAATAAACAAATCCCAAACTTATCAAGACGTTCTCTACCTGCTAGCTAGCTTTCGTAGAGCTGGAAAGCTAGACATGTTGCTTGGGGGAGAAACGATTGCAATGATCTCATCCAGCGCTGGGCCTTCCATGCTGCGATATTGATCTCCTAGGCAAGACACACCCATTTGTACAATAGCAACCTGATGTTTACTGCGGAAATTAGCTACTTTCTCATTTGATTTGATGCCTGTTTTGTGGAAGAGCTTAACGCCTGGTACTGTAAACCTGGCCGAAGCCTGTAACTGTAGAGTTCATAGACCCTTGATGGGAACATACTAGTATTGCTTCACTAAATAATCATCTGTCAAATGGTTTTTTAAGTGTTTATTTATGCCCATAGAGTTGTGCTGTTCTCAACCTTGGCCAAAACAGTTTTTTTTTCTTCTTTTCTGTAGGACATAATGGTACTGCAGACTCATGACTGGCCAAACTGCGGACAGAAGGTTACCGCGAGTGCTTGGCTGTAGATGAATGATGTATATCAACTTCCTCCCTCAGAAGGTTCATAGACCATCAAAGACTGGTGGGCAGGAGAAATCTAAATCCCAGAGGATAGGAATGAAGGCATGTTGTACCTTCTGGACATCACATGGTTGCTGAACACATTACAGCAGTTGTGGTTTCTTCACAGCCCATGTACAAAATCAAGCCAATAAAAACTCCAGCACACACTGGGAATGGTCTGCTAAGGTCCCGCCCCTTTCACAGTAGCTGTTGGTGGTCGATAGCACTAAGTGAGAGGAGTTACTGTCATTTGGGTTTCAGGCTACTGGTAGGTGCCCATACCTGTGTGGTATGGTGAGCACTAGTTGGGTTCTGGGAGTTAATAATAATGACAATAAAAAATAGAACAGGAAATCTGGAGAAAGAAAAACTGGTTGTACAACTTCTGAGGAGAGTTGTTGGTTGATGGTAGGATAAAATTTAGATAATGGTCTAAATATATTGTATACTTATAGGAAAATTTCAAGGAATAAATGGAAATTATTTAAAAATAATGACTGTAAAACAAAGGCATAAAGAGGAAGAAAACACCTTATTTCAATCTCTGCCTTATCACAAAAATGTCCATAGTGATTGATATACATGTCCCAACTAATACCACTCATCAATTCACTACTCTAGGTTTACTGTGCCACTCCCTGCCACCCATTCCCTTCTTTCTCCTGGACTACGGTGTCTTCTTCGATGTAATAGTCAGATGGCTGTGCTTATTAGTTCTGGTGATTTCTCACGATATTTAAAAAGTCCAAACTTTGTTTCCGATTTCTGTAAACTGGAGGAAAAAGATGCCTTCTTCTCTAGGGATACTGAGAGGATTAAATGAATTAAGATAAATGGAGGATTATTGTCCATATAAAAATACTTTTCATTGTGAATCTTAGACCTTCCTCCTGATTCTGCAACTATGTTATGAGTTATGTAAATAACTCAGACAGACCTTTGTCATGGTGTTTCCATGGTATGTATGCATATATGTACATAAGTATTATTATTATTATTATTATTATTATTTAGAATGGTCTATACATTTCTCCTCTATTTCTTAATTCCAACTCTGAGTCAATTGTGTTTCTTTAAATCTCATTTCACTTTTCCACAGTTTCTTTGATTTTCTAATTTTTCTCTTATATGTTTACTTACTGTCACTTAAGACAATTGGATCTTCTACATATTTGTGTTATTGAGGTTTCTCTCCTAACACTCAGGCTTTTATGAGAACAGAAATCATGTTTACTTTGTTTAAAATTATGTCCTCAGGACTTGTCACAATGACTAATCTAAAAATCACAATGACACTTTAGAACACTTCAAAAATCTTCATGCTATCCATTTCCTTAAGTCCCGCCGTTTTGTGTCTTAGCTTTTACCACTGATAAAGGGTTTGGGTTTGTAATTTGCTAAGGTCTGTTCCACATCTAAAATTTTATGACTGTTTTCACTTTTCATGTTTAGTGGATATCACACCACAGCTCCGTTATTTGTTTCAGTACTTCCTATGTCCTTACTTCCGGTGCAGATTCTTTGAACTCCAATAGCTATAGCAAAGAGTGTTTCTTAGGGCTTGTGAGGAAAGTGTACAATGGTAGAACAGTCCTTAGCACAGTGAGCAAAGCAAAGAGGCCAGTGCTAATTCACCAACACAATTTCACTTGTTAAATTCTGTCAGTCAGTTTCTGGACCTCATTCATGCTTCATTTCTAAGGGTACCGTGGAGTTTTTCTTCTCAATACATGAAACACCCTATATCCTTGACTACTTTGGGATGGGGGGAGGATGGCGAATCATCAAAGCTATTGCAATCTCTCTTACACTTATACTTTCGACTTTTGAGGAAAAAAGTAATAATTTTAGAACTCCACTTCATGTTTCATGACACAGAATGGCAAGGTCTAAAGTATAGTCTGTAACAGTTGTTTTGAAGTGAATAGATATGAGAATAAGAGCAGTGTGCGTTTACTGATACTCAGGAAGGAGCAAAAAGCCATTGGCACCGCCAGAGTCTGGCTCAGTTGGGTAGAGACAAGCCCGAGCTTCCCCCAAATGAGCCTTCCCTTTGCACTTCATTCTGAATGCTCTCTCACAGTAGTTGAACCTAGTGTCTCAGTCCCAAATGCCATCTTTGAAAGGGAATACAGACTATGAGACTCCTTCAAAGGTCATAATTAGGTCATTTCCCTTATAAAAAGCTTAGAGGATGTGGTATGAGCTCTCTCTCTCTCTCTCTCTCTCTCTCTCTCTCTCTGAAAGGATACTATTTCACAAGACTTCAGGAGGGTGAGGGTGTAGTACTACAGCTATTAAACAGCCTGTCATACTTGGGGCAATGATTTAATCCTTTGGCACACTTCCACGTAAGAAGCAATGTGCAGGTCAAAATTTCTTTCCTCTTACATTGGCTATTGATCTTTTGTGCTCACTCCTTGGCAACTACATCTCACCTAGAAAGTTCTGAAACTGACATCAAATCCAGCACAGCGAATGGAACTAGAAGCGCCAGACTCTTGCAAGAGAGTCACAATTCGAGGCCCAGGCTTCTCACTACTTTGCCTCCTAGGCTGGTGGGGGTAGAAAAGACAATAATAATACAGAGTACCAACTGGGATTGTCTCAAAGGATGGCAACTAATAACCCTTTATTAGTTATCATTCCGCCTCCAACTTGAGCCCTCACTTATTTATTTACTCTTTACTATAAGTACCTCATCATCAATATTCTTCACTTGTTTTGTACATGAAGCTTTGAAGTCTTGGAAAGGTATGCCAAAGCAAAGAAGCTAATGTTTGGGTATTAGCCTCAAAACCAGCCTAAGACAGGGTTCAATCTGCTTGTTATCTTTTAAAAAATTATTATTACTACTATTATTATTGTATGTGTGTTGGGAATTCACATGCCATGTTGCCTGTGTGGAGGTCAGAGGACAGCTCTGTAGAATCAGTTCTCTCCACCTTGATATGAGTTCTGAGGCTCAAACGCACATCTTCAGGCCTGCACAGCGAGCTCTTAGCTAATTGATCCACGGTGGTGGGCCTATGTGCCATCTTCCACTCCATGCTGCAAAGAGTGGAAATTAAATAGACTGACATCATCAGTTCTTATATGACTTTAAATGAATTACACAGAAAATAATTACCCTAGGGAACTTTTAACTCTGGCCAGCTGTTTCATATTTTAGGAAGAAAATAAGCAGAGTAGATTTTGCTAGCACAGAGTAATTGTTCTTTTCATCATCTATTAATTCAGCAAATATGTCTACCCTTTCCCTGAAAGAGCTTACAATTCATTAGGAAAGGGGAGGATGGATTATTAGTATGGTACAGCTAACTTAGCAGAAAGTTCATCCAGTTAATTGCTGCAAAACTGTGTCCTTCCCTTATTAAGAATATATGGCAGTGACATAATAGAGACATGCAGGGCTTTGATGTCCTGCACTGGGAAAAGATACATTATTTTGGAAGAAGTCATGGGTATGAATGTAATATTTAAACCATCCTGCAGAGGATCTAGTGTTTATGATTAAGATCAGACTGAGTAAATCAATAACACCAAAACTGAAACATCAAGAGTAAAGACACAGGATCGGGGAGAGTAGCAGAGGTGAGGACAATGACCGCATGTGAATGCTAGTTAGAGAATAACACGTGTCCTTTTGTTCTAAATTAATAGCACATTAGATGGTTGATATGAGCCTCCTTGGAGGCCATACCATATATAATGTAATGCATCAACATGTTTCGTCAAACTTTAAGCATTTTTTAAGACATAAAATTGAATTTATAATGCACTCATGCATTGGTAAGCACCAGGAGATACTTCTAACACTGCAGCATTAAAACATGTATCCTATTTTACAATGTATTCAGAAGACAGGTGTGTGTGTGTGTGTGTGTGTGTGTGTGTGTGTGTGTGGGCATCAGATGACTGATTTTTCTTTGCAAGTGTTGGATACTGATTATTTCTCAAAAGAATAAAATAGACATAAGTTCTAATTGCAGAAGAGATAAACAGGTGTATGTTCATTCAGTCTTAACTACAAAATCATAGATCTCATCAGTGCTTTTTATGCTAATTTTTTAGAAATGCACTAAAATGCATAAGGAAGATTCTGCCAGCACATTGAGTATACCTCTAGCAAAGGCTGAAACCTAAATGCATAACAAATGTACCACAAAAGAGAAAATTATGGCCACCATCTTTAGAAGAGGCCTTCTTGTTTTCAAGTCTGTGATAACTGTAGAGCACAGACTGAATTGATCCTGGCCAAGTCCGAGGCTTGAAAAGGAACCATGGAGAGATAAAAGAGTTTCAGCATCTAGGACAGCAGCCACGAGAACCACGCTGTAAGGCATTGACTTAGCAAAAACCCAAATCTGATGAGAAAGAATTTAGAAAATATAAGTTTAAACATGAGAAAACTGAGATCTAAAGCCTGTAGTATCAACTTAGCTGACTGGTCTTTCTGTGTTAAAAATTACAATGTTCTTCATCACTTATCCAGCTACTATGTCTTTATCAATGTGTCTCTTGTAAGTAGGAAAAGAACACCCCAGTTAACTTTACCACAAAATATGGGTGAATGCACTGGGTAAAGCAAACTAATAAACAAGCCCATGGCAGCTCTCTCCTCAAAATTAAAGTAGTCTAACAACAGTTAATTCATTCATATTACAGATCACATAATTTTTCCTTATGTACACATCATGGAAAAATCAGAAAAAGTAGAAGATATGCTTAAAATTCCAGCTGAAAATGGTTCCTTGAAAGTTAATATGGAACTTAACAGGTAAATTTCCCTTAAAACAAACCAAAGAGAAATAGGATTGATGCTAATGGAACTGAGGAGGGAATTTAATAGAGTATAAAAGCTTATTCTGCTATCCCAAGCACAAAGAGATGTAGGAAACCAATCTAAGGTGATTCAGTTCACCACAAAAACACATTGTCCAATTGGAGGTACTGTGAATAATACCTTAAGGCCTGTCACAATAGATGGGAACAGTCTTTCTTTTATTCTTTTATTCTGAAGCAATCTCTTTGTGAAACTTTATTTGTAAAGCTAACAATCTGAATGAGGGAGAGCTTATGAGGATGTGTGCACAGTTATCGTTGCCAAGGAAACTGGGTCTTAATTTCTAGTGGCTGAATGCAAAGGAAAACAGGTTACAGAGGGAGAGAAGAAACTTCATATGACTGAATTTGTTGGAAATATTCCATGTGTTAAAGGTTTCTGCTTCGGAGTTCACAATCAGAAGAGTGTAGCTCTCCCCCTCCTTTCTTCCCTCCCCTTACACTTTTGAATTAAATACACTACAAATAACAATTTGATTTTTAGTTGGTGCAGCAAGATGGTGATTATCATTCAGAAAAATTTTAGATTTAAAATAGAATAAAAATAATGAATACTAGTCCCTCTTCAATTCCTGTGGAACTAATACATAATTATCCTTTTGACAGCTCAAACCAGTTCTGGGGAAAAGCCTATGGTTTCAATTTACAAGGTGGTTCTTGCCCAGGCCTGGTATTCGTATGCTTTTGTGCAGTATTATTTAGTGGCTCACAACAGCCCTATTTTAACTGAAACAGAAGAGGCAGGAAGGAACAAAAACTTACAGCATCATATTTAAAAATATAGATTCCATGTTGATTTATGTACAATTTGTCTGCTTCAATTTGGGATTTTGGGGGTTATATTTACCCACGGATTTATATTTTAGATGTTACTAATGACTTTGTGTTATCAAAGCCCGAATCAAGTGCAATCTATAAATCTGTGGCAAATCATGTAAAACAAATCAGAAAGAAAGGTCAAGCAGAGGGTGGGATACAGGGAGAGCTGTGGAGGAAATGTGGCAATGCCTCGCCCTCCCCAGCAACATACAGATTCCTGAACAAACTGACTAACCTATAACCAAACTTAAAGTAAATTTTGGGTATTGGCGAATGCCTTTAGTTCTCCTTCAGCCATGTAATGGAGGCCAAACCTTTCCTTATTCTTACAAAGGGTTTAGCATCTTTAAAATTTAAATTTGTTATCTTTGATTCCCTTTACTCCTTTCTGCTTTCTTTCTCTCTGCTGAAGTTGGTTGCATTCCCATGGAACCTTCTGCGTGACCAGAGACCTAGTCCTTTTTGTACTTGGAAGGACTGCAGCCAGTAGATAGGCAATCTAAATGAGATCGGCAGAGTCTTCCAGCAGCGAGCCACATGACAATAGGACAAAAGAATGTAAAACGTGTCCTTATATGAATGCTCCGCAGAGAAATACCCTAACACTTCTGAAACATATCTTTGAGAAATTGTTTTACTTGAGGAAAAATAAAAGCTCTTCTAAAGATCACCAAATAAAGGAAAACTGGGTGCCGAAAAACCCAGTTTCTTCTTATCTCACTAGAATATAAACCTGCAGAAATAAGTGTGAAGATTTCAGAACTGCTGAATTATGCATTTATCCTCTGTGGTATTAAAAAATAAATATCTTGCAAACACGTAATATTTAAAGCTCTTCTACGTTTATAAGAATGGAAAAATTTATAGACTTGCAAGTGTAAGTACCATCATCTTCATTTTCCGGATGGGAGGGGGTAAAGGATGAGAAGGCAGCCAGTGGAATCTCCTGTTAGTTTGTTCCTTTGCCACACCGTCTAGAAAGGACCTAACGGAGTGTGTGCTTTCTGAACATCTAGCTTGATAAGAATTCATTAGAAAAACTATTAAAATCACTTTCTGGAAAGATAGTTCTAACCTGTAAGACACAATTAGTAGCAACATAGTTTCTAGGCTTATTAAAGCATCTTCAGAACGCCTAAAGAAACATGTCTATATATACAAATACAGAGATTAGAAGAAGAAAGACCTCACGAGTATTTGTGCTTCGGTAGGTTCCATGTAAATTCCAAAACCTCACAGAAACAGTTATCTTGAGGGGTAGTTCTCAGCACAGGTGCTTTTGCATATAGGGAAACAACATTGGTGTACTTGGGTGCTCTGTCCATATTCATAAAGGCTCTGATAGAGTTGGAACCAGGGAAAGATGTCTGTTATCTTAAAGTTTTATTTTTCATTTTTTTTTTTATTTTTACCATGCTCTCATATAGAGGAACAGCTATGTAGGGTCAATGATTCCATTGAATCATCCTCTCCCTGGAAAGTCTTTCTTCCTGAGGGTGAAAAATTGGTTATCCAAGAACGACACTAATTTACTCATGATTTGACATTTCTATTCCTAAGCCATCATCACAATACAACTGCAAGGGACATGCTATAATGTATGTATGTATGTATGTGCCTTATTGCATATCACTGCATTGCAGGCTATTGTAATTTACTATTGTAATTTACTTTCATGACCTATGTTGTGGAGTGGGCGGATTATTCCTGTGTGCAATATGACTACTACTGTTTGTCTGCTGATGTCATAGCATTATCTAACCTGTCAAAATTCATGTATCACACCTAATGAGTATCATTCTGTTTTCTGGATGTGGTCACTTGCTTCCATACTCCTAGCTACATCTGAGGTTGTGGCAAATAAATCACAAGCTGCCTGAGCAGCATAACAAGTTTAAGGGCAACCGGGGCTATAAAGCTAAAAAATAAACATTAAAAAGGCTACAAATGTAGCTCACTGGGTAAGCAGTTTTCATCCTCTAGTTTTACTTTTTATCTTTGGGTGAAACTCTAAACACCTAGAAGAATACGGAGTCTCAGGTCAGAATTTCCTGACCATTTTGGCACTCACCTCATTCTTAGGACCAAAATTAAATCACATATTTGAGAGGATTAATAGTGCCATCAAAAGAAAGGGACCACTTCATAGATCCAATGATTTAAAAAAAAAAACAAAAAAACAAAAACTAAGACACATAACAGTTCCCTTAAGAGTTAAACTTGAGAGAGAAGCCCTCCCTTTTCATGGCGGCGGGTTCCTGGTGAGTGCCACCGCTTAGGATCCACCGGCTCAACTCAGGCCGGT
>JAQHUG010000092.1:1131105-1196410 GCA_028555095.1 Dicrostonyx torquatus | reverse complement strand
CACAAACCTTTGGTAAGGAAACACCAAAGGACCATCTAACCAGAATGAACTGCACACCTTCTTTCCTTTGGCTCTGTAAAAACAGAGAGCAGCAGGCGGTGGTGGCGCATGCCTTTAATCCCAGCACCTGGGAGGCAGAGGCAGGTGGATCTCTGTGAGTTCAAGGTCAGCCTGGTCTACAAGAGCTAGCTCCAGGAGAGGCTCCAAAGCTACAGATAAACGCTGTCTTGAAAAACCTAAATAAATATATAAACAAACAAACAAAGAAAAACCCAGAGGCAATGATGTAGATTTGATTCCAGCATCAACATTACAACTGTGTCTATCTGCTCAACAAAGTCTTCCTCTCTCTCCCTCTACTAAACAGCAAGTATATTCTTCCCAAAGCCTCACTTCTTCTCAAGAAGAAAGGTGAATTTCTCCAGAGAGGGCACCTGCCTCAGGTAAAGGCAAACTGGTCCTCATGGTGCTCATGGAACAGACTAAAAGGTGCAGTACATTGACAACGTGGGACTTCAAAAAAGGTAAAGATTTCTGTATTAGAGTGATACATCATTTTTAATTACCAAAAAAAATCGACATTTGAAAAATTGAATTTTAGTATCTAATGAAGTCAATTATGAGGTACACCAGATGTTTTAATCTAGCCTATTGTGAGTATGAGGACCGCAAGTCATTTTTACAATGGAATTATTATCTGTAACTGACAGTCCTGAGGATTCTCAAAGAGTCTCTGGGAGGACAAGCAGCATCTCTCCAGGCATGAACTTGGTTATGATCCCAAGAGTGTTATACACTTTAGCAGCCAATTAGTTCCTTGTCACCAGAAAAAAGTTCTAATCCCATCTACATTTGGAGTATCGGATCTCATCCTATTACTTTGAGAATTATATTTAAAGTTAACAGGGTAAAATCTGCACAACTAAAGTTTATGGGCAGGATCTAAAACTAAACTTCAGGGGAGCTAATCTATTTCAGTTTACAGAACGGCAGATCTTCGGCTGGTTTTCATCAGTGATAGTTTGATGAAGCAGCATGTATAAAAATGCAGATCTTTCTACACACATTATGTTGATAATAATACACATTATAACAGCTACATAGCTCTATCAAAAGACAAGAAGTCATGTGAAGTAGCCCAAACCTGTACTCCCTGTATGTAAGAGGACTGAAGACAGCTCAGGGTCAGCTTCTGCTGGAGGTCGAGCTCTAGGCTAGTCTGGTTGACAGAGTGAAGCGCTATCTCAGAGCACATACACACACTGGGGATGGGGGTGGGAGGGAAGGAGGGATGGAGAGATAAGGGAAGAGGGAAGGAGGGAGACAGAGACAGAGAGACTGGTTGACTTTAGGTGCAACTTTATTTTGTTAAGTTATTTTATCTCTTTCATCTAGATATTCTTTAGCTTTGAGGTGTGTGCATATGTACATACAGGAGTCTCCCGTGCCTGCGCATGCCCTGCATAGGTCAGAGGCTTATACTGTCACTCTCCACCCCAGTGGTCAAGGCAGGTTCTCTCACTGTTTGTACAGGTTGACTGGCCAGCAAGGAAACAGGATCTGTGTGCCTCTATTCTCCAGAGCTAGGGTAACAGTCCAAGTCAGTCTTTTCATTATTTTATATTTTTGAAAATAAGATGCAATTACAACACTTCTCCCCTTTCTTTCCTTCCTTCAAACCCTCCCACATACCCCTCTGCTCTCCTTAAATCCATCATCTGTTTTTTTTTTAACTATTGTTATTGCAGGCATATCTGTACATACATACATATTCCTAAATACAGCCTGTTGAATTCATGGAATGGTACCTGTACGATGACTGTCTTTTAAGAGGAGTGTGTAGAAGGAACAGGGGCAGTGGTGTAGGGGGTGCTGGCAGTTGGAATTCAGGCCTTCTGGCTCTCACGGCAAGTCCTTTTTATCCATTAAAACATCACTGGGTCACAGATGTGACTTTTTAAAAATTTACCTGAGTAAACCGAGATCAAATTTATTTCTTCTTAGAGAGTTTCATCTTGGCCTCTTCAGTGATACTCTGTGGCTTCCTGAGAAATGGGACCACAACTAAAGCTGCTGCTAGGTCTGCTTAGATATGTTCTGGGGCAAAGCTTCAGTGACAGGTGGAAGAAACAGAAAACAAACAAGCAAACACAGGAGGCCAAGAAGAGGCCATGATGTCTCCTCTGGTAAACACTCTGAGTTTTCAATAAACTCAAGCCTCTAGAGTGAGCAAATGAAGATGTATCTAGTCATGCTACAAGAGAAGATGGTTTTAATGATAGTGATGTGTACTTTGAGGCAGATGGCTGATTATTACCTGTGCTAAATAGATAGAATGAAACAGGATCCCACATGAAAAGAAGGCTGAAAACTTCATTTCAAGTTTCAGTTTCAGAGAAAAACGTAGAACACCCATGGTCTGGAACCAGATAATATAAAGTCAAGCATACATACATCCTTCAGCTAAAACACTGGAGGGAGGAGGAGGAGGAGGAGGAAGAAAAATGTGTGTGCTCCTACATGTCTCCACTTTTTAAGCATCTCAGTATCAGAGAAAAGCCATGGCAATCAATTCTTAACCTGTCTAAAGCAAGGCATTCTATTGGATTAAACTGAAATGAGGGGTGTGTGGTTTCTCCATAATTAAAGATCACTGTTAATGGGAGACAGGTGGTCATCTCTATAGTCTGTTTCTAAGTGCTTTTGTTACAGAGAAAACGATAAACAGAAACGCTCTCAGGCAGCACAGTAAACTATCTTATCACAATAATTTGTGAAATATTTTAGTGGCATTCAGGAAATAGGAGGTACTAGGAATGTCAACCCAGATGTTGACCCTCGACCCATATGGTTCCCTACATGTTTTTATACAATCAAATGAGACACAACCTGCAAATATTCCTGGCTGATCGCTGCTGCAGTGTCATAGAGTGCCCTCCCTGGGAGAAAGGGTATCTGCTGCAGAGCGGTAAGGGGCACTAAGATTTCCAACAACAGAACTCAGAACTCAGGGTAGGGGTCTATAAAATTCAGCAAAAAATCAATAAAGAAAATAAAATTCAAGAGGAAACAAAAGGAATGATTCAAACCCATGAAACTAAACGGTGACGTCAACAAAAGAAAAACTGTCGTACAACTTCCAATAGATGCACTGCTCGGAACAGTTACTTTCAAATCCACTTCCAGAAGTCTCAGTGTTTACATTTCCCAGACACTTACAATTACCAGCGTGTCTATCCTATCATTTGGGATAAACACTTTCCGGTGAAAACTGAGCACCAACTGAGCTGCACCTGCACTCCATGCCAATAGGATCTTAAATTCAGATTATTCTAGCTAATCTTAACAGAGATGATTTAATTTTTATAATTGTGTTTATCTTTTTTTGTTTGCATGTGTAGTTGCACCCTTGTCTACATGTGCACAATGTATAGGACACACTCCCAGAAGCCAGAAGAGGACATTGGGTTTCCTTGGCCTGAATATGGGTGCAGGGCAATGAACTTGGGTCCTCTGTAAAAGCAGGAAATGTTTCCAGGTCTCAAGTCACCTTTGCAGGTGAGACACATCACCCCAGGAACCATACCATGATTTAAACCATGGGATCCTAAATATTTAGAGCTTTTACCTTAGAGAAAAGACAATTTTGGTGGGAGGCCAGAGAATATCTCTTTCCTATAACAGTCTATGATGAGTTTTCTCTATCATTTTAAATAACCAAATATGTGCTATTGTGTTCTGCGCTGTAGTATTTGGCTACATGACTTACAAAAAGCGTTCATTTCTCTAATGGGTGAAAACTATTGATAATATTTTGTGTATTTGGCAACCACACAAATTGAAATCTAAAATAACTCTTAACTCAATCCCATTTTCTAGACTGTTTGCAGAAATTCAATCAGAGAAATATCTAAAATTGATGGCTATAAGAGGAAGAGAATCCTGCCCCACAAAGTGATCACTGAAACATTGAATGCCAGAGCTTTTCATGGGGCTCTGCTGCCTTACAGTGATGCCCCTAAAATCTGCTCCTTCATTTCCAAGCCTGAGGGCGGTGTTCCCTAATGTGAATGGAATGTTAGAATAAAACTCTATATCAACTGAAATCCACTACAGGCCACCTGGAGTGCTTAAAGAAATGGCCACCCAGTTAGTGACTTGTGGCTTTTCTGACTTAGTACATGCACCAAGCAGCCACAGCTCAGCGAGCAGCAGACTTAAATGTGTGACAGCTGAGCATGGAGAACTGCCAGGTGAGTGACAGGGTCTTACTATCCTCTGTAGAAAGGTCCTCCTGACCTTTACGGTGTCCTGTTTCTCCTGGGAGAATTAAAGGTGAAGAACAGGATACAGACATGGACTTAGCCTGCCCTGAGGACGAAACTGAAATAATCACTTTTGAGCAGTGGTTTCTCAACCTGCAGATCACAGTCCATTTGGGGGCTGCACATTAGATATTTACGTTATGATTCGTAACAGCAGAAAATTACATTTATATTTGGGGGTCACTACAACACGCTGAACTGCGTTAAAGGACTGCCGCATTAGGTAGGTGGAGAACCACCACGTTTGAGATGCACAAACTCCTCAGTTCTTAGCGGAGGGAATGAAACTGAAGCTCCGGTGTGCCTGATTCTGTCTAGAAAGCCACCAATGAGTCTCTCCTTCCTTTTCTCTCTGTCAACCGAGAAGAGGAAGCTAATGCGCCTTCCCCTGAATCTAGGGCCCTTCTCATTTGCTTGTCTAGTAAAATACAGTATAAATGATATCCTGGGATGTTGGATTTCAGTTCTCAGAGGGATTACAGTGTTCCCAGTTAGGCTTGGGTACCATGTAGTGGTCACATAACATACCACTAAAGTATAAGTAAAGAGCTGCCTGAAGGAATACAAAGCACCAGAGCCCTGGACAAGATGCCATTGCTAACACCACGTGAAATAGATTCAAGTCCCTTCCATTTAGCCCTGGCCAATGGACAAGGGCTATGTGTAAATACTGAACACTGTTATTTTAAGCCCTGAAATTGTTGAGAGGTTAGTTAAATCACAAAACAGAACTGATAAAGAATTCCCAAGCCCAAATTACTTCTGCTGCATGGTGCTGGCTTCCATAACTATTACTTAGGGGTTGACACATTTTACTGCGTTAAGGGGTAGTAATTATGTAATTGTACATCAAAAATATACAATTTAAAGGATTCTTATTATTTTAAGCAAAAGTGCACAGACACTTACCCTGCAAAGAAGGCATGGTTTTTAACCTTTATCTTATCGGTAAAGAAAGCGAGAGCCAGAGATGTGACAGAGATGGCAGCTGGAAAATTGTAAGCCTGGTGTCAAAACTGTGTGGCCAGCTTCCTGGACTTTATGTTTAATTCCTGAGCAGCTCTGCCTGGACTTTCTTGTCACTGACATTCAACTGTCATGAACTGGGGCGGAGCTCGGTGGTAGAGTATCTGAGTGCAAAATGCACAACGGCCACATATAGCTGTCAGAAGCATTTACTGTCTGGAAACTAACTGCAGTGCTTAATCTGCAAGGCTGGGCTGTGTGACACTCCAGGAACTATCCTCAGAGATCAGGTATGGATAGGATACTAAGTTGCACCTTTTAATTGCTATGAATGTGAGCTTGGGGACAGAACTTGTGAGCGATCAGCTGAAGCATGTATTAGAGAATGCCTATTCTGGCTTGTGAAGAAATGTATGTTCACTGGGTGTGGCTCATCCTGGGCTCTTCTCCTCCTAGCTGTGAAAATAAAACTGCCATTTCATAGCTGGTGTCACATTTGATATGATTCTTTTCAACTCTTTGCAGTTTGATGTCCTTTTAAATTCAGTGTGTAGCCTTTGTTTGCAAAGGGTGTCTAAATATCAAATCTCTACTTCCACAATATCCATATGGAGAATCCATTGTCTAGTAAATATCCCAGAATGATCTGGTTATGTTTCAGGGAAATTTAATAGTGTCTCAGATATGTAGATGGAATAATACTGACAGAGGTCATCCAGTTTAAGCATGTGATTTCTCCTTTGGAGAAAGGATAGAGAGAACATGGGTGTGGTTATTCTAGAGAACCAGCTTGTAATTGACAGAGTAGGGCTGGATTCATAGTTTTATTCTTTTGTCAGGGCTCATTCTAACAAAAACTGAAACCTTTCTTTTTTGTGAAGGGGGAGAACATAACAAGACATAGCACTAATTAGTATTGATGATTAACAGGCACATGTTATAAACTCAAAATAGATATGGGTAAGTCAAACGTTTTGGCTTTTCTTTGTATATGGGAGATAAATATCGGTCCCATCTAACTTTCTCTGTGTTTCTTAGAGTCTCAATTGCTACAATACATTGTTCTAAGTCCATGCAGGACTTATATAAATATACATGAAGTTCTACTCATGGTCACATGAGGTCTTTTTACTGGTATATTGTGATCCAAGCATTCCTTTACCGTAGTCAAACCTGTATGACAGAATGCCCTTTGTTGCCCAAAATTGACATACAAGTGAGTCTTCCTCCCTGCCACATTCATAACATCTGCACACTCATCATCCCAACATCATCCCACCCAGAGCTGCTTGACTGGGTGTCCAACCACAGGAGCATCTTAGGGACAGTCACTCAGTTGCAGTGAGTCCTGTGAACAGCCAGATCCAGCCCTGTTGAGTGGAATGGAGAGCATTGATTTGACTTTTCCGGGATCTGGCATTCTTAAAAGTAGCTGTGACTTATCAATTAAGAAAGAAAAAGTAAACCTGAAAAGAAGACAGCTGTAATTTTGGAGGTCCAGTTCTCTATGTGGATGTTTCTATTCATTAAATGGTAGGAATTTAGTGTTTGAAAAAATAACCCATTCAAAATACTTATTTATTATATTAATATTATTTTCAGTTTATAAAAAAACCCTTCATAATGGACTTGGAAAATAAACAGAAGTGCAAAATAAAGAGAAACATACCCCCTCCATTTTTATAGAATGAACAATGACCCTATACCGACTGGCAGAATGACCTAAGTATAATAACCATTGCAGCAAGCATCTATTTCAGTTGGCTTTCCCCCATAAAATGCAAGGAACCACAGAGTGACCTCTCCAGATGTTTTTAGGTCTCATGAATATATTTATTGATCTTTAGCTAAACTCTAAGGGATTTTTGTCAGATCTGACATCAATTCTCATGTGCAATGGAGGATTTTTCTAGATTTAGAGCTGGACTCCAATTCTAACCACTGGTTTGAACTCTGGACCTTCTAAAATAGATCTTAAGGCTCCTCGTCAGCTTTCTGACACTTGCTGTTACTCTCTGGTTCAACCGTATTTGTTCTGCTATGACTACTGTATTACTTTGGATTCAAAGAGGTTAGCCGCCCATCAGTCTGGTATCCATCTCTCCTAGCTATGAGAGGTAGATGAGAATTGTTCATGTGGAGGGGGCTGTTTGGAGGCAGGTCCAAAGTTACCAAACATTAAACTCACTTTTTTCCTGATCTAAATCCAAGATTTTATGACCTACTTACCGTATGGACACTGACAATGTTTTACTTTGGGTCAGAAATAGCTCTAAAAATTAAGACATTGTTCCTGCATCAAGGAATATATAATGTAGCTGGAGTGGCAGGTTACATACATGTATAGAGATAACCAATGGCCTGAGAAATCATATCATATACATCATTAATATAATACTATTTAGAATTAGGTATGGAAAGTAGAGGATAGGAAATTTATCTTCAGGCCAGGATGGTCAGTATTTGGGACAATATAACAAAGCAAGGTACTGTTTCTATTAGTAGATATTATGGGACAAACATGAATAAATCACAGACTAAAATACATGCTTCTGTTTTACTATGAGTCATCTAGGCCTCTTTTGACAGGATGCTGTATCTATATCCACTTCTGTTATTTCTCCCCAGTGACAGCTTTTGCAATAACCAAGAAGGGGTAAATGCAGTGACCATCCATGCATACCCTTCCCCATTGCTGCCTTTTCTGATGTTTCCCTCTTAACATATATATTATGGTCCCATAATGCTGTCCTTATGTCTTAATTATAAAGATGAGAAAAAGACTAATTTCTTCCTCTGGGAAAGAGATATAGTTGTAACCACTTCTAAAGATTTAAGACTAAATATTTTAGTAACTAAATTTTATAAATTCATGGACATAGAAGTTAGCCCATGTTATTATCTGTGGCATCTGTTTCCATTGGGCCTAGGTTCTTCTTTTTCAGGTTGTCATACTGATTATTAGAAGGTATATCTAAACTGTTAAATAAATCACCATAATTATATAAATTGAGTTGTAACTGATTCTAAATCAACTGGAAGATAAAATGGGATGTCACAGTTGTCAGAGTTAAGATGCAGAAGATAAAAGGTTGGAGAAATGGGACTCACATAGATTCATGTGCTTCTCTCTCATGCGATTACAGCTTTCCACTAAAGCATGACTTAAAAAGATGTTGCAAGGCAAGGAGGAAGATGCTCAGAGATATCGCTATTGCAATTATAACCTTGCCTAGCACTTCACCAGACCATTTTCTTACCTATGATTACTCTGCACATTTTCCTGTAGTTACATGGTTTGCTGGTAAAAGAATTTGAGACAGAACTTAATAGAAATAATTAAGCAACTATTGTATACATTTTTCTCCTTTTTTATCAAAGCCCATTATTTTTAAAAATTGAATTCAGATATAAGAAAATCGCTGCTACTTTCGGTTTACATATTCCGATGTGATGAGGAATGGGTTTAGTCTGCTGTTTCATGAAGTAGAGTGGACTGAGTCATTAAGATCTCAGATCATTTTACAGCTTCCCTTAGGACAGCAGACTGTTTTTTTTCAAGGGAAAAACAAATCTGGCTTTGACCTGTTTTCTGTCAGCTGGCATTTATGCAAACAGCAACACTCACTGTGCCCTACACTGAGACATCACTTCAATGTGAGCCGACACCCCTGTCTATCAAACGGTCATCATCACATTAATAAAGAAAACTAAGTGAGCTGTGGGGAAGGCTTTCATCCCATAGATTTTCTTTAAATATAAATATACCATGAATAATCACCTTAAATGTCACAAAAATGCAGAGGGAGGCAGAACTATTCTCCCGCCTCATTATATCAAGCCACAAAGCAGGTGACATTTCTTAAAAGGAAGATTATTTGAGCAAAATTGCTCAAAAAAGCTAAGATTATCCTATTCACAAGTAACCTTTGGAGACATTAAGATAAAAATCAAAATAAAGGATATGAAAGATTAAAACTTATTTCTAGAGTACTATTCAGAAGGTACCTGTATATTAAAAGTATATTATGTATTATGCAACTACTATCAATTGTTTCTTTAAACTCTTGAGGAATCTACTACGGCAGTTCAACGTAAGGAAATAGAAAATAACTGCATTGTGTCTATATTCAATGTCTGCTTTATATTCATACTTATGAACATATATGTTTAAGATCTTATTAGATATTCATGTAGAACTGTCAATCAAAAGACTGACATTTAGACTCAGGGGGAACACCAGGGGTAGCTGTTTTAAATGCAAACCAGCGACATTAGTCAGTGTTTAGGATTAAACCTTTGATGCTAAATATTCTTTGCAGATAAACTTAGATGGTAGTGAATTGTTGGAATATTTATATGGTAGATCACTAAACAGAAGTCCGTGGATACTAGCTATTGATTATTTATTTATTTTTTTATAATGAATTAATTAGTTTTCCCCGGCCTAATCACAGTTTCTCCTCCTTTCCTTCTTTTGTCTTAGTCTTTCCCAGCAACCTCCACTTTCCCACCCCTACATCCATTCTTTCTTTCGCTTCAGAAAAGTGTACTCATGTATCAGCAGGACAGGGCACATCAAATTGCAGTAAAACTAAACACCTCCTATCCATTAAGGCTGGATAAGGCAACCCAGTAGGGGGAAATAGTCCCAAAAGCAGGTAACAGAGACAGAGACAGCGCCTATACCCTCTGTTAGGAGACCCAGAAGAAGACCAAGTTGCACAGCTCTAACTAACATACATGTAGAGGGCCTAGGCCAGTCCCATGCAAGTTCTCTCGTTGGAGGTTCAGTCTCCATGAGCCTATATAAGTCCAAATTAGTTGGTTCTGTGTGTTTTCTTGAAGTGTCCCTAGTCCCTTTAGTTCCCATAATCCTTCATCCCCCTCTTCCACAGGATTTCCTGTCTCTGCATCTGTTTCCATCAGTTTCTGGGTGAAGCCTCTTTGATGACAATTGTGGTAGGCACCAGTTTATGAATATAGCAAAATATCTTTAGGAACCAATTCATTGACTTTTTTTTTCTTTTTTGCCAGTCATGTTTGGTTCTGTTCTAGGTCTCTGGGTTGTCTCACCTCTGGGTACTGGCCCTCCAATCTGTGTAAGCGGTGACTCCCTCTCATAAGACTCAAGGTGGACCAGTCATTGGTTGGCCTCACCCACACTTTCTGTGTCACCATTGTCCCAGTATATCTTGTGAGCAGGGCAAATTGTAGGTCAGAGGTTATATAGCTACATTGGGTTTGAATTGCTATTTAGGCTATGGTATACATTAGTGTTTCGTTCTTGGACCACTATATTCATTAAAATCTCCTCAGATGTTCTATTAGTTTTTGTTTCAAATGCTACCTGTGGTTTATGAATGTTTCAATTTATAGCACCAATCTAAAGTCATTATTTTCTCCCCATAGTTGACATATCTTCATGGATGTGTTTTATATTTCCTGGTGTTTAATGCCACAGATATCACAAAAACTCTCAATAATTATCTTCATCATCTATCTAGCCAGTCTTCCAAGTCTGAAAATTTGGGCTTCTTCCCCTCTGACTGCTTTCTCTTCACCAAGTCCTTTCCTTCTCTCTGGAGTCTGCTTCCAATCTGATGATTCCTAACGTGTCCTGCCATCCCACATTCTCAGCTCCAGTGACCATAGTCAGAACTACTAAAACTTCCAACTCTCTCTGTATTTTTCCTTTGTCCTTCACCAATTTCAAATGTTTATTTTAAAATTTACCAATCATAATGATCATTGTTTAAAGTGAGAGAAATAAATCAATATAAATATGTTTTTAGGGGTTGGAAAGATAGCTCAGCTGTGAAGGAGGCCTGGCGGATCTTCCAGAGAACCAAGATTCAATTGCCAGAACCCATATGGCAGCTCACAACCATCTGCCTCTCTAGTCCCAGAGTGCTTCACACCTTCTGGCCTTTTGTGGGCAATGCAGGCATGTACATGGTGCACAGACATACACACAAACAAAACATTTATGCACATGCAAATGCATAAATTTTTTTAAAATTAAAATTAGGGCTGCAGTTTTCTTGCATATATATATATGCAAGAAAAATATATATTACTAAAATATCTTGTCATTTCTCTTAGTGTAAAGTACAATAAAGAACTAATAATAAATGATATAACAAGAGTAGCTTAATTGACACAAAATGAAATGAAAAGGAAGCTGCAATTGGAGATAATACCACCACTAAGAGCAAGGCAGGTCTGAGCCACCTGGAAGGGTGATTGGATGAGGACTATGCTCTGATGCAGAGATAGAAGATTCTAGAAATCTCCACACTCTGTTAAATGTGAGGAGTGTTGTAGAATGTGAAGACCAAATGTGCCCCTGCTCTAAATGCAGCACTTTACATGAGGTATGCTCCAAGAAGGCCTCCACCAGACAGCAGTTGCCAAGGCGATGGTCTGATAGCAGCCTCAGATCAGAGAGACTGCTACAACATGTTTGCAATTATCTGTCAAACTGCTTTTGACTTTGAACGTGAGTGAGAGGACATGAAGTCATATGTTTAAGGCATAAAAGTGTCAAACAAATATGCTTATCTACATATTAGAGGCAACACTCAACTTGTGCCATTAAAAAGTTAAGTGTGTGTATTGGGAATCTCTAGAGAAAATAATTCAATTAGAAATACATGCACACATATCCCCTCATATAAGCTGATAAGTATACCATTTATAACACATGACTTTAAAGATACTTGTCCTAAGGAAGTGGCTAAGACAAGGTGGAGAGGTTTCAAGGTCCTGCTGTCAAGAAGTTGGAGACTCATGTCACCTGAGATTTCAGTCCAACTCTAACCAGGAGCAATGATGGTTTGACTTCCAATACAAGTGTAAATGTAAAAGCTCCTACTGTGTCTGTACCTGGAGTTCTGGGATAACCGGTGCATGTCTCTGCCCTCAACTTCTATCAAGATCATTTAACACAGAAGAGCAATATATGTTCTACAGAAAAGTATTTTTCCAAAGTCTGATTGGTTCTCTGGACAAACAGCAAATCTGATGGAAGGAAAGTAGACAGAGATAAGCCTTCAAGACACACTGAGATTCTCTTGCTTCAAATACATTCTGGCATGCCTTAGTTCTGTGAGCATGGGGTGAAAGTTCCGTGAGAATTTATATAAAGTAAGCTACCCAGAGTTGGAAGATTTGTCAAGTGCAACATATTAAAGTCTATGGTGTAGGTGCTTTTTCTGCTTATTTCTTAAATTGTAAGCTTTCAAGAAATAGAAAACCCTCTAAGACATAGCCATTATTAGCAACTAACTGTCAAATTATTTTTCTACTAGATGCTTCGTTAGCATTGCTGGGTTCGTCCTTATCTAGCCCTGGAAAGTACCTATCATCTCAGCTTTGTAGGTAAGGAAATCGAACCTTGGGTTAATTAGTAAGTTGGCTTTAAATCATTTTAAAACTTAGAATAAAAGTACGTAGTGCACACGTTTTTATCTTCCACGTCTGCCTCAAGACTGTGGTCTGTGTTGTTTTCCTCTGCAGATTCAAACCAAAGCAGCGTTCAGTTCAGAATACCTCCCTGGCCCCTACTGGTTTTTTTTCTTTCGCTTTTACTTCAGCAGCATCTGCAGTAATTAGAGCTCCTTTTTCCTGTGAAGAGACATAGCTGAAGACTGCACAGTGCGCTTCGTTTGCATGTAGGCTCCGTGCAAACAGAGATGCTCTTCCAGACAACGAGTCAATGACAAAGCTGAGGATTGAAATTTTAATTCTCCCCTTCTCATCAGATGCAGAATTGATGCGTCTTTCTTCGTGAGACAATTTTTCATATTTGAATCCAAGATAAGCGATGCAGTGAGATAATGTAATTTCCTTCCATTGCCTGCAGCCTTTGATTAAAGAATTATGGTCTTGCTTTGAAAAGCCAGCATTTTTTTCAGTGACACATTAAAATAATCATGAACTGCATTCCGCTTCCTTTTGTAGTAGTTCTCATGTCCTTGAGCCTCTTTTAAGAACATCATATAAAAGCTTAATGATGCTAATATTAACAAGCATATAAAATGCACGCCATAGTACCCAACCCTAAACAATTTATATAAACTCTTGTATATTCATTGAGTAAACTAAAATGTAGCAAGTCTGCCCAAGATTGAGATTCCACAAAGGAATACCTTTGCTTAATTTCAAAAATCAGTGGACAAAAAAGATGAGAAGAGTATCAACTTGATCTCTACGGTGTAAGAACAGTTATTTGTCCAAGAAAAAGACAGGCTGTTTTTCTCTAAATGGTCAATTCACCAAAAGTTTGTCCTTTCTCTATCAGTGATCCTCTAAAGGCCCTGGCTTCTGTTCAGCCATGCCTGAAGCTATTTTTCAGGTTAGTTAAGTATCAAAGAAGTTACAGAAGCCCTGCTGAGTATGCCTTTATCTGCTTCTGCAGAGGGAGCCTTAGCCAGGAGACTCAGCAAAGTGCAAGGACTCCACTGCCTTCTCAGTTTATTACTCTTAAGAAATCCCCAGAGACAGGACTTTGCCCATCGGCGATTTGCCCTTGGCCAAAGAAACCTTAGGATTCAACTGTTTCACAGAGCAGATAGAAATCATGTTTATAACGCATATACCTGTGATAGACAGACATGCATGTAGAACAGCCTAGCAGCCCAAATACTGTGAGTGGAATATCTTCCTTTTCAGTGAATTCCCTTTTCCTATTATCTAATTCAGATACCAGCCCACTCTACTTTGATATTCACTGGGGCACAAATATCGGCAGCAAGGCTGGTAAGAGCAATGCAGATTGGTAATTAGAAACGGCAGAAAGAGCATTTCTTCCATTCCCAATAGAAAAACTTTGTTTCCTTGGCTATTAAATTTGTATCATCCTACTATGAGATTTGATTTAAAATGTAAAACATGTTATTGTCAGACTGTTTTATAAAAACTATAATAAGCATTCACATGTGCATATTGAAAATCAAGAGATGTATCTCAAGATAAATAAGATATAGGAACCTATATCTGAGTATACACAGGGAAATTTATGGCTTGGTTTTAAAGGAAAAAGAGCATAATAAGGTTACTTTTAGTCACCCAAAAGAACCACCGAGTTCATTTTCAATTTTTTAATTCTGTGATTAATAATTAAAAATACTTATGTGTGTCATAGATTTAGGTACATATTATCAACACTGTTTTGCTCAAAGCTATTTATATGTTATTAATATGTGCCTAAATGGTTGTTTAGCCAAACAGTGTTCTATGTCAATTTCTTTATTTATAATATATTTACTATAAATATTTACTTAAGAATATAATATTTTAATATAATCATCATTGGGAATACAAAATTAAAATTCATATTAGAAATATATTATCCTGACTCTGAACCAGTAGTGTTCAAATTAGCATCTGGTTGTATATCCTAAAGCATAAAACCTTTGCTATTTATTTAAAATGGATGAGAAAAAGAAACTCTGCGTGTGTGATTAAAGCACAGTTAGTGGTTATTTATTTCCGAGATTAAACATAATTTTTAGGGGAACAAAATCATATTTAAATCATGCAATAGAAAACATCTCTAACTTCTCGAGCATGAAGATATTGGTTGAGCAACAGAAATAACCCAAAATCTTGTTACTTAGTCTTATTAAGAATCAACGTTGATAATTCTAATAAATTAAGGATACGGCCCATTGTCATTTCCAGAAATTCTTCTGCTCTCAGCTCTCTGGTTTTCTTTCTTTGTAAAGTGAACCCCCCTTTTAGTGGCCTTCACATTTGTTTTCCTTAGAATGACTGTACTGGCCATATGAGTTACTAATTGATTTACACTAGTAATTTTCTCATGATAAACCAGTAGCTTTATATCCTTAATTATGAGGAATTTTGTTATTTAAAATGTTGTTCTTACAGATTTCAATGTGATCAATTCCAGCTGTATTGGCAGAACCCCCAAATATCTGCAAGTGCAAGGCCATGCACAATACTGTTTGAATCCTTCCTCGGCAAGAGTCAAGGCAGCATGATTCAGGGATCACTCATGTCTTTAACTATAAAAACAATGAATTGGGGTCTCTTTTGGATTCTTCAGCTTTGTGCTTTAATAGCCTATTTAATGCAAGCCAAATTTGCCACATTCATTGAATAATTGATATTTGATCACATTGTGGAACTCCAAGACTGTGCTTAATAAAATTAACCTTGGACCAGGGGGTGGAGCCAGTGACTAGTTGAAAAGAATTAGCTACAGAAAGTAAGCAGGACCCAGCAAGACAGATCAAAAGACACAGGAAAGAGTAGGAAGGGACTTAAGAGTTTAGAGAGCCTTTTGGTTTGGGATGACTGGAGAGACTCTTGCTGTATCTCTGGCCAAAAAGAAAAGTCAGCTGGTTACTTTTCAACTTTTTTGATCTAGTAGATTTTCATCCCAACATCTGTCTCCTAAGTCTTTATTGGTAAACAGAACAACTTAGATAAAAGTAACATAGTCCTAGAGGGCTTGAAAAAAAAATGGCAAATCAAAACCAGGAAGCCAAACCTATATTGTAAGAACTGCAGCTAACCTAACACTTTAACTGGGAAAGAAGAATTGCGACTTTGGATTTGCAAGGACATTTCACATCCTGAAACTGATAATCCCCTTTACATTAACGCCTCATGAGATCACATCACTGCAAGCAGCAGAGGATCTGAGCATCAGAAGAGGTTGTAAAGAAAACACAAACTAGCGAGGAGGCCTAAACGGGATAAAAAGTGCATGAGCTACTGGATCAAATTGCCCAGCACTTTCAGTATGGGCTGAGTAGGGACTAAAAAGATTTTCAGCTGTTTTATATATGAAAATAAATATCAATGGAAAAGAGAGGGTTATTGGCATCCAAGCAAGGGAAACATGTAAATAGAAATCCTGGTGATGAAAATAACCAAAATAACCTTTGGAGTAAAAATCTAATATAAGTTTCTAATCTTCTACTGCTTATAATAAGAGAAAGAATCAAGGCAGAAGAGATATGGTAACGGGCAAAAAACTTGCTGTGAGCTGGAGTTTGGAGAACCACCTATGTAGAAAGTGCCCATCTGTAATCTCAGTGTTGGTGACTTAAGGTGAGAGGAGGAGCCCTGCAGCTGACTGCGCGTCCAGCCTAGGTGATTCTGTGAGCATCGGGTTCAGTAAGAGATCTCCTAGCAAAGGGTGAAGGGACAGTGACTGAGGGAGACACTCAGTGCTGGCTTTATGCTTTCCCATGTGTGCAAACACATGTGTATGTGTGCTGGCATGTACACAGTCCACATACAACACACACAAACATGCATTCACACACAAGCAATTAATTAGTATACAAAGATATTTCAATGCAAATAAGAAAACCTTGTTTGGAGGTCCTGGCGCACGCCTTTAATTCCAGCACTCGGGAGACAGAGCAGGTGAATCTCTGTAAGTTTGAGGCCAGCCTAGTCTACAGAGCAAGTTCCAGGATAGGCTTCAAAGCAACAGAGGAACATTGTTTCAAAGAAAAAAGAAGAAGAAGAAAGAAAAGAAAACCTCAGTGAAATAAAATTCATTTTTACATCATATCATATCAGATTTTAAAATGTTGAAACTTTTCTGTAGCACATGAGCAATTTAGAAATCAGATCTTTTAAGGACCACATAAACTCTTTTGTAGGAAAGAGCTAATGAGATATATTGGATGGTGTGGTGATATTTTGTTTGTTATCTAACAAATAAAGCTTGCCTGAAGATCAGAGTACAGAGTTAAGCCACTAGTTAGCCACAGAGGCCAGGCAGTGGTGGTACACACATTTAATTCCAGCACTTAGGAGACAGAGGCAGACGGATTTCTGTGAATTCAAGGCCACCCTGGGCTACCTGTGATTAAAAAAGAAGCAGAACTCACACAAAGGTCATCCCAGCATTTGGGAGACACACACCTTTAATCCCAGCACTGGAGAGGTGGAGACAGGAATAATACGGCTGAGTGGAGAGAGGAATATAAAGGGGAGACAGGAGCACAGTGCAGTCTGAGGACTCATAGAGATGGGGGCATTGGTTGAGGTTAAGAACTCTCTTTTGTTTCATGCTTGTCCAGTTTGGATGGCATACCTTCAGCAATCAAGGCAAGAACACTTTTTCTTTTCCATAAAGAAAGTAAACTCCATGTGGAGTTTCTTCGATGTCCATCATCTTAGTAGTAAATTAGTGCTGTCAGGAGCAAACATGCCTCATTATCATAAAAATAGAACCTATGTTATTAAACATCTTAAATGCCATATTTTCCCGGCTAGTTCAGTTGGTAGAGCATGAGGCTCTTAATCCCAGGGTTGTGGGTTCAAGTCCCACATTGGGCACCATTTATAGACTGAAGTTTCTGTCTTGCCCAGTTCCAGAGCCATGCAGTCCCAAATAAACACACAGAGGCTTATATTAATTATAAGCTGTTTGGCTTCTTGCTCAGGATTATTTCTAACAGGCTCTTACAGCTTAAATTTACCCATAATTCTTGTCTATGTTTAGACACATGGTTTGATATCTTTTCTAAGTAAGGCATCTCATTTTGCTTCCTCTGCCTCCGGCTGGTGACTGACTCTCTGCCTTTTTCCTCTTCCTAGACTTTTCCTAGTCTGATTGTCCCACATATACTTCCTGCCTGGCTATTGGCAAATCAGCATTTTATTAAACCCAATGTTTGTGACAAATCTTTACAGTGTACAAGAGCATTATCCCACAGCAAGATGGAAGAGATTAGGCGATGGTGACCAAATAAAAAGATAGTAGATATAATTAGCTTTCATCTCTCTAAATATCAGTTATTCTCTAAAGTTCTTTCTTGATTGAGCAAAAGGCTTGGTGTGTGGAAATGAGGATCCCTGCCAGTTTTGACCTTGAGGAGGAATGGCATATGTGGTAATTTTGTTAAGAAAAAAATATATGTTTTTCTTGGCTTTTCAGGCATAAACTTTATCTGCTACAGTGCCTCTCAACTTTGGCTACAAAGAACAATTCCAGGAGGACTGTTAAAGATAAGAGTTCTTGGGATTTATAGCCACCTGCTGAGTCAAAATCTTCAGTGAAAGAACAAGAAGTTCTAAAGTGCTACTGAAAATTTTTAGGCTCTAGAATAGATCTTAGCGGCATCCAGAGTTTTAATATGTAAACATTTCTTAAAAGTGGATTTTAGTGTTTGGGAAAATAAATAAGATACTTTTCTCCTGGAGGTTTTGATCAGTTCAGCTGCTAAGTAATGTGTTCAAAGGTGACTCTATATTTAGTGCTAAGAGCTTCAGGCTGAGGAGATGGCAAAGCTCACATCTGTAACAAAATGAGATCTTTTTGTGATTCCTTCTGTTTTCTTTCATGTCCAATGTATCCTTTGTCCTTCCCATCCTTCATCACCTGTTAGTACTCTCTATATGTCTCCTTATACACATTGATGGACACATACACACACACACACACACACACACACACACACACACACACACGAACTGTGTATTAGAAAGAATATTTGTTATTTATCTTTCTGAGTTTGGATGACATCTCCATATGTTTTCCAAATCTACCCATTTCCTGAAAATTTCATGGCTTCATTTTTCTTTATAGACGTATGAAATCCATTGTATATATCTTTCATCTTTTCTTTTCCAAATGACTTCATACACTTCTACAGAAATTCTGTACTTCTACGTTTCTTTCTGCTCTATTCACCACAACAAGGGTAATGCAAGTGACTTATATGGAATTTTTAGTATTTTTTTTAACTTCTCTCTCTCTTTGTGTGTGTGTGTGTGTGTGTGTGTGTGTGCTTGTGTGTGTTTGTAGACACACACCTGTGGGATTTAGAGGAAAAATGTGAGAACTGATTTTCTTCTTTGGTCATATGGGTCTTCAAGGTTGACCTCAGGCTTCGAGGCCCAGTGGCAGCACTGTTATTCAGAGTTATCTCCATGTCCACTGTATGGACTCTTGATCGCAAATCCTGTTCTACCTCAGTGCCTCTGGTTTTCTTCACAAGAGCACCGAGTCCTCATCTGCTGTGGTTGTCAGTTGAAGCTTGACCAGTGCCCTTCCAATGTTACTGCCCACAGTGAAGAGTGAGCAATTGCTCGGGTGGGGGAGGCGGACATGATGTCAACAGAGCAGATATAGCTGTGGCGCCATTGCTCAGCAAACTGTGCTTTTAGGGTGTGTGAGAAAGAAGTGGGGCAGGTACTGGCCATATAACAGTCCTCTCTACCCTCCACAGCTACCTCCTGGTGGGTGCACTGGACATGTTAGTGGTACCCACTCTGGGCTGTGGCATGCCAGGCAGCACAGCTCATCATAGTCACCCTGTGACAGCAATGATACTGACATCTTTGTGCAGGTGAGAAGGCAGAACCATTCAGAAGGGAGAGTTGTACTCAGTGTCACACAGATGCTCAGAACACTGCAGAAGGGAAATTGCTTTTCAGAAGGAAATGATGACAGTCATATAATTTGATTTTCAGAAAAGCAATGCCAGTGATTCAGAGTGAATATTTTTTTTCTGAGTTTTTTTTTTCTTTTTGCATTTTCTAAACTATGTTTAAACACTGTTAGAATTGTTAGGTTAGGGCCCAAACCAAAGAACTTCGAGCACCAAATTGTTCAGAAGGAGGGGCTGAAAATCTGAAAACTATGCCAGTGTCTTCTGAGGCCGTAGTAGCATAACACTTAGCCCCCTCTGGAGTCGTTTCCCCAAATTGTCATTTCCCACAAGTTGTTGAAATTGTTAGAAAACAGTGCTCACCCCAAGGGCTTGTCCTTTCTCCCACTCGTGGCTCCTGAACTCCAGGTCGAAAAGAAATGATAAATGCAAATACTAATAGGGAAATTAATAAATTAGGAAAATTATAAAGTTATACTTTTAAAGTAGCTAATAAACACACCACTAGCTAGCATAATTTAGCAAAGATGGAGAAACTACAAATATTGATTTTAGGTGGATGAAGGGGGAATAACTAGAGATGCCACGGAAATTAAATTTTGAGAACCCAGATAAAGTGATTGATTTTGCCAGGAAGACATGAACTACCAACATTTACTTAAGAAAGGATAAAAACCCTGAACAGGTCAGTAACTATGGGGAATATTAAAAACATTGTCAAAAAGAAACCTCTGTAAAACGTGCCAAACCGAGCTTGGGCTTTTAAATGAAAGGTTTTAAGCCTTAAAGGAGTGAATTCATAATTCTAATGCTACTATAGCTAGCTGTTCAGTTCTAAGCAAAATGCAAGTCAGTCCCTGACTAGTTTAAAATGTGGAAGTAACGCTGTTCTGATCCCGAGAAAGCAGACACTTCAATAAGTATGTTATCAAGAATTTCATTTACTGTGATGAATCGAAGCTATCCTTAAGAACTCCAGCATTACATAGCAAGAGTTATTAATATGGCCAAATGGGGCTGATTCTTAGAGATCTGAGAATCTTGGATCCACCACTGTAATAAATCCCTGGAAAAAACTATAGAGTCCTATAGTGTTCACAGACATTTGATAAAATCCAATATTCTTTCAGCACAATATTGTTACTGAGGATTATACAGTTTCCCAACTAAATATGAATTTTTATTATCCACATATCTATAAGCACATATAATGTATGCACATATGAAGATCAATATAAAATAGTAAAAAAGTAAATTTGATGCTAATATTTAATGGGCTTTTCTAAAAAATATGATCAAGATCAATTATCGTTTGTCATTAGTGTTCATTGCAATTTTGAGATGTGCCGGCAGGTATAACTAGTAAATAGTGCTATGAATCTTTAAATGCAAAGTCTATAGTAGACTTGAATTTGATATGAAAACTCAAAATTACATTTAACAAGCTCTCAAAACATATATACAAGCAACATTATATAGACTGAGCAAGGTGTATTTCTGTACTTAGAAATATATATATGTGCATATACACATCTGTATTTAGAAATTTATATATACATATGTATTTAGAAATATATGTGTGTGTATGTGTATATATGTGTATTTGTATATATGTGTGTGTTTGTGTGTGTGTGTGTGTGTGTGTGTAAAAACAACCAATAAAAAAGGCCATAAATTTTAAAAAGAGCAAAGAAGATATATTGGAGGTTTGGAAGAGAGGAAAGGGGAAAGGATGATGTAATTATAAATTAGCCTCCAAATATAAAATAAACAAGTTTTAAAATTTGGTGAAGAAATTTTGTGTCCAAATAAATCTCCCCACCTCATCCACAGCTCTGCAGCAGTTCATATTCTGTAACCTCAGCGCTCTCTGTTTCCATCTCCAGACGCTCATGCAGATCTTCTGGAGGCTTCCTCACCATCCCATCCCTTCATCTCAGCTAACAAATCCTGCAGGCATTCCCTGGGAACCCTCTTGGCACCATGGCTAGGGAAGCAGGGAGGCTGTCTTCACTTTCCCCTCTCGTCTCTAAATCCAAGTCCCCAGTCTCATCTCCAGCTCTGTAGCAGAGCATCTACTGTGACCTCTTTGCCCTCAGTCCCAGTGGATAATGTTTCCCCTTGTGGCACACCCTACTTTCATCCTTCCTGTGGAAACCCCACAGCCAACTCCTCCCAGCCCATGCCCATTCCTAAGTGTCATCTTTCAATATCCAGAAACACATTCTACCCAGAGAACACCTGGCAGGATCTCAGAAATATTCTCTACCAGGCCAGCGACAATCACTACAGTCTCCTTAGGACCAGGGTGGGCAACAGAAACCAAGGAGCACAACATCCAACCAACAAAGACCAAGCCAGATTTACACCTAGAATTACAATCACTCAAAACCCAGATGCCCAGATACTAGTGTAAAAACACAATCGATAGGAGCACGAGCATATGTCTCTGTGAGAGCTCAGTTACACTGTTAATGAAATATAGCTGAGGACTGCAAGATCGCCTTTATAGATATATTATTTATACCCTTAAAGAGGATATGAATAAATCCATCAATGAAATCTATGAACACACAAACCAACAGTGAAATGAAGAAAATAGTTCAAGAAGTGAAAGTAGAAGTGGAATAGTGGAAGAAAACTCAAAGTGAGATAAAATTAGAAATGAAAAATTTAGAAATTCAAACAAAAACCTCCGAGGTAAGCCTCCCAACAGAGTGTAAGAGTTGGAGGAGAGAATCTCAGTTACTGAAGACAAAGTAGAAGAAATGTTAAGTGTCATGGGCAAAGAAAATGTTAAGTGTAAAAAAATCCTGCCACTGGATAGGTCAGGTACCAAAAGATACTGTTTTGCAAAAGGAAAACATGACCTAAATGACTCCCAATGGCATTCTCCTATACTCATAGATCAGTGACTTGCTGAGCTATCATCAGAGAAGCTTCCAAATTCAGCAAACGGGAACAAATAGACCCATAAGCAGATAGCATGCAGAGAGTGAGAGACCTTGGGACACTCACTCTGAATGGGTGGTTCCATCAAATCGTTTCCCTCCAGGTTCAGAAAATTCTGCAGAAGAGGAAAGAGTTTAAGAGCCAGATGGATAGAGGACACCAAAGACGGAAGGTCTTCTAGACATAATGGGACTGGAACACATATGAATTCATAGAGTCTGGGTCCTAGAGCTGAGTGAAGCTGGCACACCCTTCCATCCCTAACCCAGAAGCTTGCTCCAGTTTTAACTACTTGAAAATGAAAAGTTAGTTTTCTCCAAGGGAGTCTCAGGTGAAGCAAAGCACTCCCAAGGGTAGACCCTATGCCCAGCAGTAGATGGCCAACAGACAACAAGCTCAATGGCATTTTTGGACATTCCTTGTCTCATAATGTTGTGTCGGGAACTTTTTTTTTTTTTAAAAAAAAAAAACCTTACCAGCTTTTTGTGCATATAATATGGCTTCTAGTTCTGTGTTTTTATGTGACTCCTGTGTATAAAAATATGTCTTTGTGTAAGGGGACACAGTGACAACATTGTCACGGGTTAAGGTTGGTGCAATACGAGAAGGAATATTGCACAGTAATTGGCTGCAAGTGATGATAAATCAGGACCCTTCCAAACCAATGAAATGCTTTCTCTTACAAAAAAAAAAACATGTCTTCGCATCTATCTATCTATCTATCTATCTATCTATCTATCTATCTATCTATCTATCTATCTGTTTCTTATGCCTTTTCTTTCCTTCTCTTTGCTTTGTTTTATCCTATTCTTTGTTGTTTTGTTTGATCTTATCCTATCCTATTTTATTTCATTATTATCCTTTAATGCCTATTTGATTTCTATGGAGAGACAGAAAGAGTATGAATCTGAGCGGTATGAGTAGTGGTGGGGGACTTGGGGGAGCTGGGGTGCATAATCAGAAAGTATTGTAGGGAAAACTTTTAATAAAAGAAAAAAGTTGTAGACTAAACCATGACTCATCAAATTTTTAAAAATATCCTGGTATGGCACTAAAGCCACAAAATTTGAGAAAAAAATTTGCCACAAAATGGGAAATTTTAGAAATTATATACTCATGAAGAATGAATAAATAGGCATATTTTTGTCTTGAACTAAATAATTCAGTTTTATAAAGATATTGAAGTCCTCTTTGTTAACCTAGAAATAAAATGCCTCTTATTCAATGAAAGTACAAAGTTGTTTCAATCTTTCTTTAGAAAAAGTAGCACACAATAATTCGTGAACATCTGTTATATTTTTGTGAGGGCCTCCTAATTCTCTGAAGTAAGGAAACGTATGAGTGATTAGGAGAAAGCTCGTAGATTAATGGAACCGAAGTGCGATCAGTACGGGAATGCAAATACACACTGCACTTTGAACTAGTCAATACTATTGACTCGGTGTCCGGGCAACCGGAAGGTCTTCCACAGAAGAAAGCCAGCTTGCCCTTTCTCTCTGTGTCCTGTGATTAGGAATGGGGCTTTCTTTATTCACCGTCCTGCACCTATAGGCATCAGCTTTGCAGCAGTATAAAATCCCTGTCTTTCCATAACGAAAAGAACGCTTTTGTATCCTCACAAGTGATAGTGTCGGGGAGAAAGCATGAGACTGAGGGACCACTCTTAAGCATTCCCTCTGAAAGCAGACCTCCGTCCAACGTGTGTTCTAACCACATGTACCAAGATAACAAGTGCATCTTAATAGTTCCCTATAATTGGTACACAGGGAAGAACACAGTTGATTTGGAAAAGAGGTGATTTTTCTTCAGTAAAAAAAAATTAACAGAGAAATCAGAACAGAGTTTGCTTTACTTCTTCCTTTCAGAAGAAGTTTTGAAATAATTTGTTCTATTTTTCCGCTGTACATATATTGTTTTTAGAAGAAAGGAAATAAACGCTGCTGTCTTTTAGTGTTACTGGTTTATTGCCCCCTGTAAATTCCAGCCAAGAATTCTTGTTCTTGGGATTCTTTATTTGTGCATTATAAGTGTTCAAATCTCTGGGTGCGTTCATACATATTAAAGGAAATCTGAGCAAAATCTCTAAGAAATGGACACAAAATAGATTTCGGCTTTGGAAAAACAAGTGTATTTCAATGATGCACTCAATTACAGCTAGAGCCCAAGTCTTCCATTATTAAATTTCCAGAAAATTTAACAACCTGTGCATGACTAGTAACCCAGGTGTAATGAGAAATGTGTTTAGTTACGTTCCACCTACAAGGTTTTTCTGTGCTCCCACGTAGGGTCCCCAGTGTGCAGTCTCAGGCAGCCCTGTTTTCTTCTGTCCGTACTTACCCTCTTCTCCATTCTCTGCTTGTCAATTGGAACGATCTTCACAAAACACAAACCTGAAAAAGAGCCCTTTGCTGGAAAGCTCCCCTGCATGGAAGGTACGTGTGCACGAATCAGTGGTGTTTCTCGATAAATCACACTTCACTAAAATATCAGAATAAACATCAGATCACATGCTGGGTTGAAGAACTGTGGATACATAAGGCAAGAGCATGCCTGGGTTTCAGGAAATAGATGGGCCAAGGCAGATTGTGTCCTAACTTAGTGTTGAGTGCTGAGGCCTTTCAGAAATCCTCAGGCTATGGAGGATGAAGAGACCAGAGTCCTTCTACCCTCCCCACCCTCTGAGAACTCACAAAGAAGATACTATGTATGCAGCAGGAAGAGTGTCCTCAGCTGATCCTAGATCTGCTGGCCACTTGCTTTTGGCCCTCTTAGCAGTCAGAGCTTTGAGAAAATTTCTTTTGTTTACAAGCTGTGAAGCCTGTGGTATTTTATCACAAAAGCTTGACTAGAGGAAGCCAACTAATTATTCTTGCCCTCAGTACTTTCACAGGAATTATTCACTACCATGGAAAGGATTTCACTACAGCAAATATTTAAGAAATTCAGAGTATTTTTTCCATGTCTTCTGGTTCCAAATAGCTCAAATATACTTAGTAATTGTATTTTGACGATGTACAATATCCTCCTTAAACCAGGGGCAGGACACAAAATGCCTCTTTTCCATTAGAGACAAATGAGACTTCAAGTAATTCAATAGGATGATCAGTCAAATGAATAGTTCATAAAAAACATTCAAGATATAATAACACCATTGAAGAAGCGGCAGTCTGCAAGGCAACACATGCACATTTCATCTGCTTTCTCGTCTGTCTCTGAGCATCCTCTCCGCGATTCTACTTCATCCAAGTTTTGCAAATCGAGATCAGGCAGACACAGACTTAAGTTTCGAAGGCAAACAAGATTCTCTCAAATCTCAAGTTGGTCAGACTATAATTAGTGCAGGATTTTATGTGATACATTAAGGAAGAAAACTGATAATCTGCCTTGAGTGTAGGAAAGTGAAAGCCTTTGGGGATTAATTTATCAGGAGATGATACCAGCTGGAGAAGACCCATTGATTAGGTGGATGAAAGCCTACCAACCACCAAAACTTACATTGCTTCCGGGAACAAGGCTCTGTCTTTGGCTGCCGGGATAAGATGTCACAATAAGAGTCACAATGCTAATGTGTATTTGTAACTTACTGGTCATTTTCCAGAAATCAAACTGTGGATTTTGTGTGTACATTATCGTAAATTCTACAACTCAGGGACTCCCCGCTATTTTCCTTTTGAAATGTATAGATTTTCCTAGATCACAAAACTTGTTTTATTGCTTGGTTTGGTTTTTATTAAAGTAGGATCTCTATGTAGTTCTGGAACAAACTCTGTAAACCAGGCTAGCTGGGAAAGAGATCCATCCGCTTCTGCCTCCCAGTGCTAGGATTAAAGGCTTGGACCAGCATGCCCGGATAGGGATAGAGCATCAAATTTGAACTAAGTCTCTTGTGCCTTTGCTGTGTTCTTTCCCCCACCGTGTGTGTGTGTGTGTGTGTGTGTGTGTGTGTGTATAAAACAGAACAATATTACTGGACCATTTTCTTCATCTTATCCATGGTTCCTCATTCACCCAGAAACTTCCTGCTAAATACTTGATTTTTCCAAGCCCACTGGACACAGATATGGGCCTAAAAATGAGTATTTAAGATTTGCAAAGGTGGACAACCAAAACTGGGCACAACACCGCAGCCTTTTTAGTCAGTTTGACCCTGGAGTCACTTTAGTAACTGTGACTCACTACCCAATGTCTTAACACCCTGGAAACAAAAGAGAAAAAAAATTCAGTTTTGAGACTGCAAAATTGAAAAATGTTGGGGTGAGGTATGGTAGGGGGAAAGGACACGCAGACCATATTTATGTATACCATAAATCTGAGAAATGGGGGAACAAACTGCATCATTCAAACTCTGAGTCTCAGAAACAAGAAGACAGACTGCACTTAGCAAAGCCAGAATCTGAGATGGGAGAGGGGGTCGGGAGGGGCAGACTAGATCCATGCAAACCCAGAATCTGAAGACTGTACTAGTCTACCAACACAGAGCTTTGGGTTTTTATCTTTATTTATTTATTTTTATTTTACTCACATTCTCCAGACACTCCATCAGAAAGTGGTCTAACATAGGGCCCCAGGTTCCCACCAAATTTCTCAACAGGAAATGTCTGGGGAGATCAATTAGAAGTATAAACTGTGAAGGGCCAATATGGACTTCCCAAGTAAGAGAAAAGTTGCTAAGGGAAGGCAGGGCAGGCGAGGGCTGGGGATTCTACACACACACACACACACACACACACACGCACGCACGCACGCACGCACGCACGCACACACACACGCACGCACGCGCACACACACTCGTTCCTTCCTCACTCTCACAGCCCTTCCTTTAGCTCACCCTTCTTTCTTTCTCCCAACTGGAGGAGCATTCCCCCAGGGGTTCTGTGGAGGAAAAATAACAGGCAAGCCTGTGGGTACGAGGAAGCTTGAGCTGTATTACCCATGTAATGAGGAAGGGCGACTGGCACAAACAGTGGGAGCTGCCTTTCCATGAGCATTGCTCAGGCAGGTGCACAGCAGTTCCCAAAGCCTTCCTGCGGAGGGACTCCCCAGGGAAGACTACACAAGCACTGTCCTTCACTGAGAATGCTGGAAGGAGGACTCGGTAGCTCAAAGTTTCAATCCCACTCTAAATATTTATGAAAGGCTGCCTTGAAAAACACACCTTATTTACTCAGGGTACTCTTTATCCATTTGCTTTGCTTTAGGGTCAAAAGAAAATAATAAAAGGGGAACAATAAAATGCAACTAAAAGGAGGGAAGAAAGTCTAGCCTGGGAGAAACACAGAGCTGACCAATTGCTATATTTGTAGAAAAGTCTTCATTTCACACTTGGTTTAGATAGGCGACAAATTGCTTTGTATATGTATATTAATGCTAACTACGCATACAGCCTCTTGTTTCATTGCTTGAATTGCTAGTTTTTTTATATAATACAAAATATTTCAATATTGGTTTATGGATTATTTAAAAGTGATCTAGACACCATTTCCTCATAAATATAATTAAATTTCAGGTAAATTAGCTGAAAATTTAAAAAAAAACCCTGAAACTATGCTTTGCATATTTAAATCCCATAGAATTCCTTAGCTAAAAGGAATTTGTTTTAAGTGGCTTCTTAAGGGTTTTGTTTGTCATTTTTGTGTGTTTGTGTGTGTGTGTGCATGAGATTTTTTGTGTAGCACTTGCAAGAAGGTGCCTATAGAGAACAGAGGGTGTTATATTTCTGGGAACTGGAGTTAGAGGAAGGTGTGAGCCCTCTCACTTGGAGGCAGAGTTAGGGCAAGTGTTGCCATGAGTTGGAGGCCAGCTTGAGCTACATTGGGAGTTTCAGGTCATCATGAGCTGTAGAGTGAGACACTGCCTTAACCAAACCAAACCAAACCTAATTAGACCAACAAGGACAAACTTCAAATAAGCTTCGATTCAAATAAGATAACTAATATCTATAATGTGAATAAGCTTCCTTTATTCTCTCTTAGAAATCAGCTTCTTTTTCACCTGTAGGTACATTTAATAGAGATTTTTTTGTAAACACACAAATAAAGCAAGATATATCTGTTCAGAGATAAAGACTCAGGGCTGCCATTACAGACACACTAACCAGGAGACCATGGTTTCTCTGAGTGCTGGATGACTGTGTGTCCACCAGACATTACTAGGCATAGTTCTTTGAGGCAGTGCTAGCTTAGGAACAGGAAGCTAACGTAACCGAACAGAAATCAGCGATGCTAGAATATGAAGTCAATACAAGCGTGGTTTGAGAAAAACTCTGCTGTGTAGAATATCCACAGGGGTCCGGTACCCACTTGAGTCTTTTGGACTTCAAATACACTACTAAGTTTGTATGACATCTTGAGAAAAGGCTCCAGGTTACAGTGAATTTTCTGAGAGTCTCTCACTAAAATGGTGGTGCTTGGGAGCATCATATGAGAAGATAAGGTAAACAAAGAGGAAACAATGATAAACCCCAACAAAATGCAAAGAATTCCATGGGACTGGATAGCTAGTTCACCAGTTGAGAGTGTGCACTGCCCTGTGAGGACCCACGCTTAGTTTCCAGAACCTATACTACAGTACTCTCAACTGCAAGTCACCGTTGATCCATGCGATCCCCAGTCTTTGGCCTCCTCAGGTATATACTCTCTTCCCTCATACACATATGAAGATATATAATATTAAAAGTATATATGTAAAGACAAAATTAATCTTAAAATATTTTCTAAAGACTAATTGCCTAGCTTTTTTCAGCAATGTGAAAAAAATTACAATGTGATTATCTGCTATTTTTCTGTTCCTTTTTATATCACTTCAGTTCAACTCAAACATCTGGATTGTTCTACAAAAGAGGGGAAAAAAGCAAATAAATAAATAAGATCCACCTCAGTGGCTAGGAAGAGGCCCCGGTGGGTAAACGCTGTCTGTGTAAGCATGGAAAAGCAGGTCACAGCACACACCCCTATGTCAGGGGTGGAGAAATGGAGGCAGGCAGATCCCTGAAGCTTTAAGCCAGCTTACCTGGAGTAGGTGGGTTCCATTTTCAGTGAGAAACCCCATCTCAAAATTTAAGGTACAGAACAGCTGCAAAAGATACCTGCGGTTGCTCTCTGCCCTCCAGATTCACAAACACAGTTCACACCCCATGAAAACACCTCATCTCCTTCCTTCTTCTCCCTCATCCATGCTTGTCAGCTGCTGATCTTCAGTTTTGCAATCTGATGAGCTGAAATGTGTGCTAGTCACATATTCATTATTCTACGTCTTCTACATTTATTCATAAACTCTATAATGGTAACTTCTAAAGAGGAGTCAAGGTTCTATGTTGCCGACAATAGCATTACTCTTATTTGTTGGAACCCATTGGTATGATATCTCAAAGAAAGCCAGTTGTACTCTAGGCCCCAAGGATCACTTAAGACAAAAAGTAAGATGTTATATTAAGAAACCGCTAAGAGCTATAATTAAAATCCCTGCTTCTAGTGTACTTTTATCATTGATACTACAGATGTTTGCATATACAGAAGAGATACTGAGTTAAGCTGTACTCATTTGCTTATCTTTTTCAGAAGGTAAATAATATTAATACATACTTTTAATATGAGTTAAAGTTATTTGTCATCAGTATAACCTAAAAGATATTATCAGAGCCATTTACACATGTCAGAAAATGTGAGACAAAAGTTGAGGGTCCCTCTCAGGGTAAAAGTAAAATTATTTCAATTCTCTATTCCTATTTATAGGAATTGAAACCATTTCATGTGTAATATGAGCAGCTAACATGTTCTGCACACTGTGTGATCCATCGAGACACAAACTTTAGCTACTTAAAACCATGTATCTGAAACATACTTTGAGATTATTGTTATAAAATAATATGTTATTTCAAGTATTTTCTCCATTTCATTCCAGTCCTGAAAAAACTAATTCACATGCCAAAGTAATTCTTTTCACTGCATTAGGAATGGCTTCTTGCTGAAGACCGTGTAATAACAGGTATTAAAATATTTCCCACTGTGGTATAATGCGGTAGCCTCAGAATATTTCACTAGTGTTCCAAATATTTCATTAGCGTGTCCAAATGGCATATCCTAAGAGATGCTGGAAGGAAGGATTGATTTACCATAATATCCAAATTTCTTGAAAGTTTTATTAAGAATGCAAGCACAATTTGTGTATTTTGTTGCAGATGGTTAAAACCAATATCAAACTAATTTAGGAAAAAAGAGAAACATGTAAGTTGTAAAAAACAAAGGAATCACAGGAATGGTTCAGGGTTGTTTCTATCACGGATTTGAATAAGATCAAGAAAATCCCATCCCTCTCCCGCTGTGTGGCACCAAACCTTTTTCACTCTTTTGCATCTAGTAAATCTTGAATTTCTTGAGTCTTCCTATCCCATAGCTGTCAGTTCCCATATATATCTATGGCATAAAGATAGCATTTTTGGGTCAGAATCTTTTTGAAAATAAAAATCACCAGAGGATTTTGATCCACTTGGGTTGGGTCAGAGATACATTAGCTGAAGGAGAGTGAGATAGAGAGCATTAGGGAAACCTCTGTCAGTGGGATTAGCTTTTTTCCAAAAAGAGAGAGAGAGAGAGAGAGAGAGAGAGAGAGAGAGAGAGAGAGAGAGAGAGAGAAACACTGAGGAGGTAAAAACAGCAATGTCTACTCTAGTAAACTGTGGGGGATAAAATGTGGTAATTCATTTATGAGAGTTCATTATTTGCTTTCTAGAAAGGTATGCTATATATGTACTTATCATTTGTTATTTTGTTATATTTTCATATTCTGAGTTCATGTCTGGATAGTACCATTTTGGGGGGGATTAGGATGCTATTATATGATTGTAGAAATTATTATACGTAGTAAAACTTAGATATAATTTTTCATGCATATTAACTCAAGACTAATATGGTATTTGTATTAGGATTCAATGTCTAAAAGTAAACTAAACTAAACAGAGTTAGAAAATGTGTCCCCTCCAAAAAAAAAAAATCAGGAAATACTTCTGCATAAAAATGGTATGGTGCTCTCTTTAGAAATGGTGCTGGTGACATCGAAGAAGGGAGGAGCTTCTAAGGAGCCAACTACTGCGATACTCTCAAGGAACAGGGTGGGAAATTTAGCTCTTAATTATTTAGCAGCGGAGTTATATCAGAACTTTCAAAACCCAGGAAGGTATATGTGTGTGGATATTCATATTTCCTCTTTAGAAAGCAGCTCAAGGGGGAAAGGGTAAGGGTGGTGATGAGAAAAAAGAGACCAGAGGTAGGAAAGTGGGGAGACTTCATAGACACTGCCACGGCCATCATACCAAAAGATTGCTGATTAAGCACTTACTGGGAAAAAAAAGTGAGGAACTATGGAGGAAAGGAAGGAGAGAAGGACAAATAGAGAGAGGAATGTAGGTCAGTGAAGAGCAGTAGGCCCTTCTTCAACAAGGCCCACATGATGTTGGAGGCTGCATGATAAATACATAGTAATTTATACATGGTGTTGTAATATGACTTTCTATACTTACACGTCTCCAAGAGCTCAATCTATAAATCATCATAGAAGTCTAATAACTACTAGCAATTATGAACAATGGAGTCAGTGAGATGTCTCAGAGGGTAAGAATATTTGCCACCAAAAGCCTCACTACCTGAGTTGACTCCCCAAGTTCTACACCGTGAAAGAAGAAAACAAACCCTTGTGAATTCTCTTCAAATTTCCACTCACACACTGAGGCGTGAATTCCCCAATCAAACTAAATAAGTGTATATATTAAGAAGTGCAGCAATGAAAGTTACATGAATGTAGAATCGTGTTGTTTCTAATACGTTTTATTGAACATCGTAACAACTTCAGCATATCAAAGCTTGCTTTTTCTTTATTGAATCAAGAACTTTCACTTTTTTGCTGAAAGTAAACACTTGTTTGTTTTTTTTTTAACATATCTAAACACAAGGCATCACTCTTGCGTTTTGTAAATGTTATTATGTAAGGTACAGGATACTTGAGAAGAAGTACTTTGGCAACACCATAGCTAAAATAGTAACTGAGATTCTAGATTACTAATGGGCCGGTAGCATATAAACTATGGATACAATGAGTAACAAGACACATGTCCTGGGGGGTGGGGTAAAGATGAACAATAGGATATTTCATCATGCTATTCGAATTGGCACGAAATTTAAAACTTATAGATTATTTTAGTGATTTCTCACTGAATCTTGGGCTATAATAGATTGTGAAAGGCGTAGTAAAGCAAGCCACAGAGGTGCTAGAATCAATGCTAGTGTAGGACTATACTGATGGGAGTGAAATATTATTATCAAAAACATTCTTAAAGGGATTTTGAGGAACCCATTGGTTTGTTTCTTAAGAGAGGGAAAAAGTTAAAATGTATTGAAAAGTAATCTGCAAAATTCATATGGGAATCAGATATGGAATGAATGACTAAAATAGCCTAAAAGAAATGTGTGATTAGTTCTATAATCTGCCCCTATTATCTATTATTAAGTAAAAGATATAACAAGAATAAGGAGACATGTTTAAAGAATAAACATGTAAAGAGTATGGATCAAGATGCAAAGTTACTTTGCCTGTGGGTCATACTCTGTCTCTTGGAGTAATAACCCCTGCAGTTCTCCATACCGCCACACAGCCAAATATTCTACCTAATGAAATCCAACTTGCCCATTTACAATTCCCTGGGGTTATAGCTTACACGCTAATAATGGCTACTCAACTGATTTCAGTTCCTTATGTAACCAGAAACTCTTCCACAAGAAATCAGAATTAAGATGTCTTTCAGACGGAAGAATGTAGGCCAGTGCTTTTGTACAGGAAATGATTCCACCTCTGCTGTGTAGGCTTAAAAGTATCAAATTAATCACAATGGAATTCCTCTAAGTGTTGAAAAGTATTTTGGGGGGTATGAAGTTTTAAAAGAACACAAATGTGTGGCACTCTAAACCTAGAACAAGTGGGACTTCTCTGCCAGTTTTTAAGAGGTAGCTGATATATATTACCAATTCTAATTATAACTAAGGTGACTGTCTTGACCTTTGCAGGTTCTTTACAGATTCAGGATTCTTGACTCGTTATCTGCTAACTTATTAGATATTTACAGGTCACTCATTGTGTGCTAAACACTATATTCAAAGTTCCAGGAAATATGGAATGATAATGACTTCATGATTGAAGAAGCTGTTGTATTTGCCAGAAACTAGTTTAATAGTTTCTCACTGATGTTCCAATTTGCTTTCCTTAAAAATGTTAATACATTCGGAAACTTCAAGTGTGTCTATTTATTGATGAAAATAGAGAAACAGAAATTAGGTAATTTACCAAAGAATACATAGCCAAAAATTGTTACAAATGAGTTTTGGATCCAGGTAATCCATCTCCAGAGCCTACTCCTGGTAAAGTAAGAAAAGTGATTAATAACACTGGAATAGCACTCCATCAGCGCTGCTTATAGTCCAAGAGAGGCTTCAGCATTCTGCCTTGGATGTCTGCAAGGCCTTTGGTGAAGGTGCTGCCTGCAACATTTGGACTGCTTCTTATCCACTCTGACTATTTATTTACTAAGGTATTCACTGGGTTCCTAAGAAGCCCCATGAATGGTTCATGAAGACTCTTTCTACAGCCAGAACTGAAATTTCTCTCAGTTCTGAGTGCCTGGGAATAATCCCTAAACATAAGGTGTCTGTTTAGCATCTCTTCAGTCTGTGGACTCTCAACTCGAGCTTACTCAGTCTACTGACTTGGAAGACAGTTAAGGGAATACATGTAAATGCTTCAGTTGGTTTTCTTGTGGCAGTAGCTTCATCTCCAGTTCTCTTAGCTTGGAAAGTCCAGGCACCTCAGTACACACAGTCTTTAACCCATATCTGTTTAGCCTTATAAAGCTCCCACGCCACTCTGTAGATCCTTACGTCAATACCATGACATGACACTTATTCCTAAGCACAAATTCTGTGATCACTGGGTTGCCTCGCTTGTTTTCCTTCCCCTAATGAAGCTCAGTCATTCTCTAGTGTGTAACGCTTGGTGATTTTTTTAAATGTATATCTCCAGTTGCCTAATAGATTGTATTGAAAGAATAAGTTTGCTCTAACTTCCTCCATAAAACTGAAGTAGAGTTGCTAAACTCATTATCCTACAGAATAAAATACAGCTTGGAATGGTAAGGGAAAGCTGCGTTTATGAAAAACAAGGTTGTGGATCAGTAACCACTTTCTTCTATGTGGGGAATATTCTTTCTATGGGTGAAGGGTTGTGGATTTGGAATCAGCATCCCTTTATCTTTTCTAAGATGACTGTCACTATCTTCATGTTGAGCATCATAAAGTCCTGTGTATAGCATTTCTTTCCCTGCAAAGAATTTTCATCTTCTCTACTTGTACTTGAACTTATTGGAAGGAGCATTTCTTTCTGCAGTGTGAAGGACAGACTGTTTCAGGAGGTTTAGAATAGAGGGTGTTTTGGTGTCCTCATTTGTGTCTTCTCCCAAGCACTACGATGTTCTGATGACTATAGGGTTAAACTACTGCATGTGTGCCCAAGGTAGAACAGGGTTTGTAAGTAGGAGACTTTTCTAGAAACTAGAAAGCATTTTTTTCCTTTGCATTACCATCTCTAAACTTGGGGTCTCTGTTATGAACATTCACCTTTGCACTGGTTGCTTCTAACAGATGCCATTGTTTTGTCTCTTCTGTGTTTTCATTAATAGGCTACCTTTCAAAGGCACTTAGTTAGCTTCAAACAGTGATCTGTTCCAAAATGAGCAAGTCATACACATGCAGAATAAAATACAGCACATATCATTCTGGAGGGACACCTAGTTAACATAAGAATGCTTAGTTCTAAGGCTGAACGGTTTGCAGAACTTTAACGGCATTAAAATTACCATAAAACACACATGTTGCAACAGAGACAAAAACATCAGTCAACACATGAAGCTGCCATTTGTATCTTTTCACAGAAGGAACTGAAAATCTTTATGTGGTTTCAGTATTCATTCAGACATCCTTCAGTAACCCCATTCACCCATGAATGAATAAGTAACATGTTTGTTCAATAGTTGATAGGTGCTAAAGCTATGTTAACTCTTTGCCACACCTTGTCTCATTTATAGATATTATACATCTGTAAGATGGTGACTACCACAAGAAGATATAATGTGAAGACGCCCCCTGAGCTGTTCAACCCGCTACCCACTAAGCATAAGGCATGTGTCCTTCAATCACTATTTGACAAAAGGAATACCTATTCCCAGGAACTTAACTAGCTTCTTGTTCACCAATAAGTGCAAAATGTGTGTTCTTTTCTACAGCTCTAGTACTCTCGACTAATCTTAGGAAGCCCAGAAACCAGGCTATTATAAATGCTTCACTTAATGGCTTAAGAATAATAAAGATGAGAGAATGATGCAGAAGGGCAGAAAGTAAGCTCCTGTGCCCTTAGCATGCTATTCATTAAAAGCATGTGTACTTTCTTCTACCCTTATCCATGTATTTTCTGAACAACCACAAGGCGTATCCTTACTATAAAACCAAGATGTTTCAACAGGATATGGGCTCCCATAGAAGAAATGTTAGCAGTTTCTGGAATAAAGTGACAGTTTTCACCATAGGCCACATATTTGTATAAGAAAACAATATTCAAAATTTTATCTAAAAATCAATAAAGTCATTTCTGGGACATCTGTACATAAATAAAAGGATCACTTCTTCCTCTGTTGCGAGAGCAGCTTGATTTCTATTCAGTCAGGGCAGGCTCCTTTCACCTTGGAGTGGTGTCTCTATTGCACTAGCATGGGGTTTGTGCCCACTTGGCTTCATTTAATTTATAATATCCTTTTAGGAAGATCAGTCTCTAGCCATCTACACCTATAGATTCTATTCCCTGATGGCCTTATAACTTTAACATTTTATAGTAATTTCTCAGAATTTACAGATGGCTATACTATTTTCCTGATTTGTAGTATATATATTTTGACAATTCAGCTCACTCCTGCCTAGTCAGGGTAATCATACATAGAGCCGAAGGGCACATCTGATCAAACCCAAGTCAATATCTAGAGTTATATTAATTTCTATTGAAATATTCTTTAAAATAATTAGAGTTGAAGAGAGATGATAAGGGACATTTTTATGTGAAAAAATATTTTTGTTGTATTGAAAATATGTAATACTCTAGAATTTTTAAGTAGAAAGAGAGTAAGGGATTTGGAAGTAATGAGTTCCCACAGACACAACTGGAACAAAATACTATTAGCAGTAACATACTAGTATTCATAGGATTTCTAATTTACTCTTTCAAATCATATTATTCATTAATTATCCATTGACGAAATATTTGTCAAAGTTCTGTTATGTATAGTTCCAGGAAGTTCCATAGGTTCTGATGGTACAGAAGTAAATAAAACAGACAAACTATTCCTATCTTCATGGAGTTTAAAATTTTTTAAAGTAGCAGAGAAAAGACATAAGCAAATGGATGGACTACAGGGTCAAGAAATACAGGAGACATACAGCGTGGAAACCAACCCTGAGAAGTAGGTTTGAAGACAAATATATGGGGTACTGAACGTGCTGATTTATTTACTTACCACATGAAACAATTGCAGGAGCATTGCCTGGAACTTTACCTGTCTGAACAGCCTTCCCCTCATATATCTTCCAGTCTAACTCTTGGATTGATTCTTCTTGAATCCCATCTCTCAAAATGAGGCCTTCTTTGGTCCCTTAATTTTACATTTGAATGCATTAGTCAAGCCCCTTCTGCCTTATAAAGTTATATGATTTAGGACCTTCGCATATTATGTTCCAATCATAGATGATTTTCTCCATAACTATATTGAACCCATGTGGCTTTCTAAACAAGTACATAGACATTCATTTCGAACTGTCCAAATATCTTCAAAAATTTAGTGTTTGGTTTTAGAGGTACTGATGGGATAATGACTCAAAGATACCTACAGAAACATCAAGATATCCTTTAATGGTAAATCAAAACAAAGAACAACTTAAATTGTAACAAGGGTCATAGCTCATTAGAAATATCAGTTGCTTCCTTCTCTTGGATGTTTGTATGGCATCTTCTGGAATCCTGATAATTAGACTTTATTGAGCAGGATTTTAAGAAGATCCAGCTTTGATCTTCCAGGTCCTGTGTCTGAAGAATGTGGTGTCTTCTGTCATAGGGACTTACATTCAACCTTTGGGAACATAGGCAGTACACTATCGGTAAAGCTAGATGTAGGAAATTACTTTTTTAATAGGATGCTTTTCCTCAAGAATTGAAGTCAACAAATGACAAGTGGAATTTCATAAAACTAAAAAGCTTCTGAACAGCTAAAGAAACAATTAAGTGAAGAGGAAGCCCAAACAATAGAAAAGATAATTTTTGCCAGTTATATACATTTGACAAAGAATTAGTATCCATTAAAAAATTTTCCCTGGAAGCTGAGCAGAGAATTCTTAAAACAGAAGTTAAAGTGGCAAATAAATATCTCAAAAAGATGTTCATTATTACTAGCAATTAGAGAAATGTAAATAAAACAACTTTGTGATTTTATTTTATCATTAGAATGGCAATGATCAATAGAATAATTGGCAAAAATAGATGGTATAGAGGACTGAGGAAGATGCCTAACCATAGGCTCAGATATTAGCATGTTTGGTCCACAAGTGATGAACTGTTAGGGAAGGATTAGGAGGCTATGCCTTGTTGGAGTAGATGTGTCCTTGTTGGAGGATGTGTGAATGCCCATGCCGTGCCCAGTGTCTTTCTCTTTGACTCCTTCCTTTAGGATCAGGGCATGAAACTCAGCTATATCCTGCACCTTGCTTGTCAGCTTCCCATGATGATGTGATATGTGATTTTCTCTGAATGCTGTGAATATGTTTTATTACTATTGGTTAATAAAGAAGCTATTTTTGCCATGTAGCAGGGCATAATATAGAATGGTAGGAAATCCAAGTAGAGACAGAGGAGGAAAGAAGGCAGATTCAGGGAGAAGCCATTTAGCTACCAAAGGAGATAGATGTCAGAACTTTACTGGCAAGGCACAGCCTTGTAGCAATACATAGGTTAATAGAAATGGGTTAATTTAATTTATAAGAGCTAGCTAGGAATAAACCAGAGTTGTTGGCCAAACAGTGTTGTAATTAATATAGTGTCTGTGTAATAATTCGGCTGGAAAACAAAAATGCAGTCTCCACTTACAATGATGACCATAGAATAACCTTTTAAAGCTGTAAGCAAGTCCCAAATTAACTGCTTTCTTCTATAAAAGTTGTTTTGGTTATGATGTCTCTTCATAGGAATAGAACAGAAACTGAGACATAGATTGATATCCGATATGGGCATATTACTGTGATAGGTCTGACCATTCTTTTGTTTGAAGGAATATGGAAGACTTTGGGACTTTGGACTAGAAAAGCAGTTCAATGGCTTAACAGGCCATTATAGTAGGTGCCTATAAGACAATGGTGTTGAAAGTAATGTGGGAAGGTCTAGGGTCCATTCTAATGAATTCTGATTTTTTTTTTTTTGCAAAGAATGTAGCAACTTTTTGCCCTTGTCCTAGATATCTGCCTGAAGCTAATTGAAAAATCTTGGATTAATGTCATTGGCAGAAGAGATGCCAAAACAGCTTGATATTGACTATGTTGTGTGACTATTAGTTATCACTCTCATACAGATCTACAAAGGAAAGACAAAGAGAAACACAAATTGTAGAGTTAGAGGAGACAAGAACACCAGGAAATGTAATGTTGAAGTCAAATCCTGTGCTCAAGGAAATAAAACATCTAAAGAATGTCTGATGCTACGTGGACAAAAGGGACGGGTGACCTTGTGGAATGACCTTTCTGCCCCAGATAATCCTGTGAAAGCAAAAGCATTTATTGTATTTTTTTAAGTCTGAACAACAACAGAAAACATAGGCAAATTTAACACAAGGTGGGGTCAGGTATCAGCCCCAAGAAGCAGAAGAACTTGCTAACTTTGGTTGTGTAGTTCTGGCTTTAGAGTAAAGCACCAAGAAAAGGGATTATAGAATCTTTCTCCATGGTTAAGGAAAGGTTCTAAGGCCAAGTGTTTGGAAGGGCAGTCCTTGCCTGGAGGTCCACAGAGGCTATTGTGTGAGGCTGTTGTGGGGGACCGTTGCCCCAACATAGAAACTAGTGCTTTGCCCTAAGTGTGTTCTCAGAGGCGCGAGGAAGAAACAGGCTTTCACACCATCATCGTTCAAAGGCAGCTTGGGACTTCTTCCTTTACAGCATGACCTTGCGTTTTTTTCTCTCCCCCCAACTCTGCCCAAACCTGAATTGCTCCTCCACTCTCAGGAATTCTCTATTCACATTCCTTTTCCGGGGACACCACCTTTCATCCATACATTTGCATATCTCACCAGCTTTGGAGCCAGCAACTCCTTCCTGGGCAATCTACATGTAAAAAGGAAAGCCGGAGCCAAGCCTTTTACCTTTTGTCTTTCTAAGTTGCTAGCTTTCCAGCTACAAGTTGTATTCAAGCCATGGCCATGCCACGATGTCAGAGCCCACAGGCTGTGAAGGTGAAGGTTGTGTTAGAAATTCCAGAGTCACAGGATATCTCCAAAGAGAGATGGCTCCATAGAGTGTGGAAATAGCCCAAGAAAGAACTGGGTTGCCGTTAACAAAGATGAAAGGAGGGAGAAGATCTGAAGAGCACTTTGACAAGGTAAAAGGCACCCAAACCTTAGCACAACTGACATCACGATGGAAGTACTATTTAGGCTTTGAAATTTAGCATATAGCACCTGCCAAAATGAGAAAAATAAGTCTGGATCCATCAAAGTCTATAGTTCTGGGAAAGTCCCTAAATGGACTAATCTTGCTTTTTAAATTCTGTATTTCTTCTTCTGGCTAACTGTTCTTGTTAACTGAGGTATGTCAACTCAAGATGTGCTTTTCTGCTTGAAAGTTCATCCTGAAAAAGGCCTCAGGCAACCCTGGGATGCCAGACACCCAGTGTAGTTAGTTGCTTGCTAGCTAATGAAGACTTTCTATTGGCTTAAACCTGCGTCTGAATAGTCTTCTCTGGTGAATACCTCACAACATCAGACATGAGACGCAGATTGTGGCGACTGCCCTGCTGGTTTTCAGTCTTGTTTTGGTTCTCCCTTCTGGAATAGTAATGTATATTCTGTGCCATTGTATGTTGGAAACATGCAATCTGTTTTTTTACATTATTGATATTTTACATTAATAATTTTACATTGAGAGATTCTCTTGAGTTTGAGCCTTAGAAGAGACTTTGGATTTTTAAACAATGTTGAGACTGAAAGACTCTGGGCACTTTTGAAGGTTGACTGGATGCATTTTACATTATGATATGGTTGCAAGGCTATGGAGGCCAGGAAGTGGAATGTGGTGGTTTAACTGTTTGGGGAGGATTAGGAGGCAGTGTGGCCTTGGTGAAGTAGATGTACCTTATTGGGGGAGGTGTGTTACTGGTTTAGCTTTGAGGCTCCCAAAGTCCATCCCAGGCCTATCTCTCTCTCTCTCTCTCTCTCTCTCTCTCTCTCTCTCTCTCTCTCTCTCTCTGTTGCTGCCTGCAGATCAATATGTAAGGACATTAGCTACTGCTATGGGCCATGTCATTCTGCTTTAAGCCATGATGGTAATGGGTCAATCCTCTGAAATTTCAAGCAAGCCCCTAGTTAAATGCTATCTTGCATAAGAGTTACTTTGGTCATGGTGTTTCTTTACAGCAATAGAGCAGTAACTAAGACAGATGTATCATGACAATGTTGTACATATGCAAAATAGAATACAATTCGGCTGTAAGGAAAAGTTAAGTCATAAACTAGAAAAGATGAGGTAACCCAGACCCAGAAAGACAAATGTTACTCATCTGGTTTCAAGCTCCAAATCTTCAGATATGAATATACAAACTGAAGTAACTACAGAAACAAGGAAAATAAAAAGGGACCATGGCAGCGGGAGCGAGAAATATGAAGAGCAGTATCAGGGTACAAGTGGTTTCACAGGGGAAAATGGGGAGAGGCTTTATTTAGGGAAAGAGGAGGGAGAGGGTAAAATAGCAGTAAGAATGTGTGAAAGAAGCCTAGTGGTGGTGGTGGTGCATGCCCTAATCCCAACATTTGGGTGGCTGAGGCAGATGGTTCTCTGCGAAACTGAGGCCAGCCTGGTCTATACAGCGAGTTCCAGGACAGCCAGCAGTCTGGACTGTTACACAGAGAAACCTTACCTAGAAGAAAAAGAATACCTGAAAGTTATTTTGGATATTATCATCTATTTGCTTAAAATTTAAAATTTTACCTTTTAAAAATTATTCTTTGTTTTTTGAGTCCATATTATAATTACCATATTTCCACCTTCCCTTTCTCCAGCCCTTTCCATTTCCTCTCTTTCAAATTCACGGCCACTTTTTTCCTTAACTGTCACATACATGTATGCGTAGGAATACAACCTGCTCAGTCTGTGTGTCACTTATATGCATATTTTCAGGGTTGGCCACGTAGAGTCAGAAAACAATGTGGTGCAATCTTTCTCAGAGAAAACTGTCCCATTCCTGCCAATCTTTAGTTGTCCATGGTACTGTGATTATGGTTGAGACCTTACAGGTTTTCTTCTCTGCCCACTTCAGCATGTTGATTATTGTCCTTGTTAAATTCGTGTTTAGGCAGACAGGTTGGTGACACTTTATGAGTGTAGCTTCTGACATTAGTAAAAGACACAATCTCACAGCAAACTCCTTTATCCTCTGGCTCTTAAAATCTTTACAATGCTGCCAGAGCCTCAGGTGTGGAAGATGTCTTGTAGATGTATGTCTTGGGTCTGGGCTTCATAGCTCTACGTTTTGATTAGTTGTGTTTTCTGTCCAAATTTTAACAACTCGACTTCGTGTGATGGCTGGAGAAGTAGACCTGTGGCTTCTGGTTAGAAGCACAATAACAGAATCTCCTGCTACCCCAACTGCTGTATTGCTGTAGCAGGTATAATGAAGGGTTAACAAGCTCAGAGAACCCTTTTCATGTATTTCCTCACTGAATTAAGAAAGAGCCCACGGAACACATTCATAAACCGCTATCTCCATTTTACACATCTGTGTGCTCAGACCATTTTAATCTAAGTGTTGAATGTTTCCATTATCATACATCAAGTTCTAAATAGCAAATCCATTATAAAGCCTGTAAGGTTCTTCATTAATAAGTATCTATAAGGGGGAAATCCCAGGAAAGGATGAAGGGAAGGATGTCAGGAGCTCACAGGCTAGAATGCTGAATCTTGATTGTCTTGGGGATAATTCTCTCAGTCTCCCCTCCCTCTAAAGCTCTTTCCTTTATCTCCACCAACTTTTTATTTATTTTCGTTATTGAATCCAGTTTGATTTTATTTTTGTCTCTAACAGAACTCTCATGCTTTTCATCCTCCACTAGTGGATGATAAAGAGAGGAATTGTGGGTAAGATGCAGTCTTTTGTCTATGCTCCTTTTCACAACTCTTATCTCCCAAGCAGTCCTGAACTGAAGTAATGGCATGCCAACCTCCTGGCATCCAGCACAGGCAACTGCAAACTTTTTGGAGCCATCCTCTTTAATTGCAACTATTACACTCAGCTCCTGCATTCTCAACAGTTTTAAATTGTGTAGTCTGATGGCCCCAATCAGCAAAGACAGTTCTCCTTTCAAAATACTCTCATTGATTGTAATTTAAAAGAAAGCTTAAGGATTTTAACTCTCTCTTTAAAAAAAAAAAGCACACAGAAATGAGCAAGAAGCTTTAGGATGACTGGTTCCCATTAGCAATTAGAAGCAGAAAACAAGTAGGCACCCAATAATACACTGGGTAAGTTTATGCTTACTTGCCCTGTATTCTTCATCTTCAATTCCAAGAAGCTACAGTAAGCTACTCTCCTCACAGTGCATTTATATCTGCTATTTTCCCTTTTTCACTGCAGGACTTGATGCTGTGCAGCAGATAGCTGATTCTAGGGGAGTGGAAAATTGGAAAGTTAGATAGAACAGGAGAAAAAAAATGAAAGGAAAAAAGTCTTCTTTTTATGGAGGCTTAAAGAAATAGGGCCAATTTGGGGTTTATACTCAGAGACTAGAGAGTATAAGGGAAGTGACTCTTCTAGCACTAGGTGAAGAAGGTAACTTTCTCCAGGGGTCAAGCTGGAACATTGGATTTAATCTTTTCTTGAGTACGCTATGGAACGATGGTTCTCAACCTATGGGTCACCACCCCTTGAGGGTCAAACAACCTTTTCACAGGGGTCGCATATCAGATACCGTGCCTATCAGGTTATGAATCATAACAGTAGCAAGATTACAGTTATGAAGTAGAAACAAAATAAATTTACAGCTGGGAGTCACCACAACATGAGGAACAGTGTTAAAGGGTCACAGCATTAGGGAGGTTGAGAAACCACTGCTCTAGAAAGACATAGGCCATCAGTTCAGATCTAGGAATATCATATATTACAAGTGTCATGACATACTAACTTTTTGCCTAGGAAGTGGTTATTAGAATGTTTCTACAATTTAAATATAATTAGTGAACATTCAATGCTTTAGACTTAATGTTGTCTGAATACATTAAAAGTCTAATATTTATAGTGTCTACTATAATATGTTATGTTGTTGTATTGGAAGTTTCCAATAATTTAGAATCAAATTGGATAAAATAGTAGAATTAGAATAAAAAAACAATTTATTAATTCTATATAGTTACTAACTAAGCTCAGAGAAATAATATACAAATTATTATTGGAATAATTTTTATTGGAAAAAGTCTGCATTAGATAACACTGATCTCTTTTCAGTACAATAAAGGACTATAAGGAAATCTTTCACAAACTTTCATTGGAGGTGCATTTATATTTCTGCAGGGCAACAGAACAATGACAAAATTCACATACCACATTTCTTTCAAGCTGTTCCAAAGACTGCTCAGTTTAAGATTTGGCTTAATGTGCCTGGCAGCTGCTTAGTGTGAGCTGTGACATTTCTAAAATGAGAATCCACTCAGAATTATAAGCCTTTATTCCTGCTGTAAGTATAAAGGCATAGTGAAAAAAAAAAGTTCCTTTCTTGATGACTGACAAATACAGTATGAAGTCAACACACGGTGGGTCAGAAACAATGCTACAGTAAGCAAATCACTTGCTTGCAATTCATCGAATGCCACTTGCTTGTTAATACTTTTCCTCTCCTTGAGATCAGAAGACATTGGGAATGTTCAAAGTGTTGGTGGAAGACAGAGGCCACTTGTTGGTTCCAGGGTGCCCAGCTAGCTTAGACCCGAAATAAACACACAGAAACTGTATTAATTAAATCACTGTTTGTCATTAGCTCTAGCTTCTCATTGGCTAACTCTTATATTAATTTAATCTATTTCTATTAATTTGTATATCATCACATGGCTGTGACTTTTAGGTAAATTTCCCACCGTCTGTCGCCAGTGGCTCCACGGCTTCTCTCTGACTCTACCCTTTTTCTCCCAGCATACAGCCCAGGTTTTCCCACTAGTTCTATTCTGCCTTTGCCATAGAACCAAAGCAGTTCTTTATTTATTAACCAATAAAGCAACACATAGACAGAAGGACCTCCCACACCATCAAAGTTGTATGGTCATAGATACTGCTCCTCTTCTCAATCACCATGCACTCCTTGCTACTCTTAAATATCACTATAGTATCATATTCTTTCTCCATCTCTCCCTTTCTATCTCCTCTCTTGCTGTCTGATAGATAGAAACTTTCCAAATAAATATATGAACTCCAAACTATTTGTTGCTAACCTATGCTGTCTGTATTATATCCTTTCTCAGATTCTTTCACAGCACCGTGTGCTACATATAGAACATATGTCACATTGTCAGATAACCACCTAAATATTTTCATCTTCCACACAAGACCTCTGTGAAGGTAGAAACCATGTTATACACCTATCCCAATGTGTGATCTAGAAAAGAAAATCAATAAATCGTTATTAAATTGATGCTTCAAGACTCAGGCATTATGTTTAATGATTATAATCATAGTAGCCCAGCATCTGAGACAGAAGAATTGTTACAAGTTTGAAGTCAGCTGGAACTACAAAATGAGTTCTAGACCAGACCAGCCTGGAATGAAGAGAACATTTTCATCTATCTATCTATCTATCTATCTATCTATCTATCTATCTATCTATCTATCTATCTATCTATCTATCCATCCATCTATCCATCCATCCCTCCATCTACATTTGGTGATTTGAATGGAAATAGCCTTCATTGGCTCATATAGGCTCAGTTGGTGAACATTTGGGAAAGATTAGGATGTGTGGCCTTGGTGGAGGAGGTGTGTCACTGATCTTTGGCGTTGAAGTTTCAAAAGCCCAATCTAGGCCCAGTGTCTCTCTCTCTCTCTCTGCCTGTTGCCTTCATATCAGGATGTAAAACTCTCAGATACTAATCCAATGCCACACCTTTTTGCTTTCTGTCATGATGATCATGGACTAATCCTCTAAAACTGTAAGAAAGTACCTAATTAAATATTTTCTTTTGTAGGAGTCACCTTGGTCATGGTGTCTCTTCCTAACAATAGAACAGTTACTAAGATACCATGTATGCTTTTATGTATGCCTGTATGTCTGTATCTATCTGTCACCATCTTTTTATCCATTATCTATCTATAATCTATCTATCTATCTATCTATCTATCTATCTATCTATCTACCTACCTACCTACCTATAATTAGGGTAAGAACTTTATAGAATTTCTTGTTATTTATAATGAAACTTATTCATTGAACTAATGAATTAAATGCCATAATGTTCCAGTAAGTTTAGGCAAAGGAAGCATACAATGTACAATGATCAAAAGAAAAAAAAGACTGTAATGAGGGTAAAAGGTAGTGTCATTTCCACTACATGAAGGAAAAAGGATTTCTTTCTGTTCTGCCAGAACATGGTGTTGACATGTAAGACTACATTTGAATCATATAATCCAGTTATGAATTACGGTTCAAGTATTTTGAAGCAAACTTGTGATTATCTATTATGACAGAACATTCAGATGAGAGATTGTCTAATCAATGTAAGAGAGGGCACTCCCAAACCCAGCCTATACATACATAAATCAAATTGTTGGCTGAAATTATAAGCCAGAATCTAGAATAAGAACAAGTAAGGAAAATGGTACATGTAATGGCAATCCATCTATGTGGTCAATTAGTTACTCTCTGTCATGTAGTGCTACTTAAATTTTACATTAACAGGTAAACATATACCAGGTGACCTCTAAAAATCATATTTCAAACATAAGAGCACAGGAATTTGCTAATTATACTATTTTTCTTGTATTATTAGAAATCTAAAGTTTTATCAAGCATAAAATATTTCCAATTGTTAATTATACCATATGAGGAATATATCTATGACATCAGATGATATTTCTCAAGAACTTTTCAAAAAAATATAATGAAAGTTGGGCTAGGTAAATTTTTTCTCAGTTTGAATTATTACTTAGGTAGATATGAACTACCTATGTTTTAAACCTTTATATAACTTCAGAGGTAAATAAATTGAGAAACTAAATATAGGTAATACTAGAAATTTAATAAAATTAGAATGAATAAAGAATAATTTACCAATGTGAGAAATATTGCAAAATGATAGTGTATATATTTGGAAATCTATTTTAAAGGTGATGATGAAATAAGATTCTCTCAGAAATAGTCTAAGGGGGATTCTTATTTAGAGATACACTTTTAAACCTTGTGTTGGGAACTCTTAGGGCAAGTTCTGAATTAGTTACACCTGAAATACAGGACAAGACGACCTGAGATGTAGGTATGAGAATCCAGTGTCTGGTCCATGAGTCATCTGCATTTGCTTTCATATATCTAGGCTACCCAGATAAAACTCCTGCCCTGATTATCATCTGTATTCTGCTTCTTACGGCGAAGCTCAAGGAGCAAGCATACCTAGGTGTATTGGTATTGCCTTTTCCTCCAGAAATAAACACACAAAAGCAAAGATGATATATTATCTACACTACCACTATTTCTATTTACACACACCCAGACGTGTGTGCACACATGCAATACACACACACACACACACACACACACACACACACACACACACACACATAGACATACCCTGAAATTTATGTAGCTCTTTGCTGAATTGGTCCCTTATTTTTCCAAAGTAAGTTCAACTGTCTTCAAATATATGAAAAATTGCCTGCACACCTGCCTTTTTAGCTCCTCAAGTAGTACTCATGGTTCACATGTCATCCATAGCTCAGCCACCTGTGGTACCCTCATGTGCCATGCCTTCCATCTAGGGTGTTTCTTCCTGGAAATTTTCCATCTTAGTTCTTAGAAGAAATTTACCACTTCCACATAGGACTTCTGTGACAAGTGCCTTTTGCCCAGAATTAATTATGCATTTTATTTCATAGGACTAGAGAACACTTTATATGTCAACAGCAGTAGTCTTCACCCTGAATTTTAGATCTTTTTAGGTAGCATATATATTGTCTGTTAGGTAGTTATATCCTTAAATGTAAAATAAACTACATTTGAGTGCTTGAATTCTCTTCATCAAATTAGTCATGTTCATTAAAGTGTTAATTTTCTGAATTTCTTAAAAATCTGACATTTATATACTTTGTAGTTTCTAAACTTTTTTGCCATATGTGTTTTCACTTGTTCTCTTCAGTGATGTAATGTGGCAGATGTTTTTTTTTTTATCGTTTTTATGTTGTTGACGTGGAAACTGTTGTGTAAGAAGACTATGATCCTCAGTACAACACCACAAGTACCTCTGAGATCCTTTTTAGCTATGGATGAACGAAGGTCTTCAGCTCTCTCTTCAGAAAACAAACACAGGCCATCTTCACTTCTAAACTTGCTACCGTTAGCACCTGCCTATTGTCAACCAATCATCTGACATCTCAGAGTCATATTTTCAGGCTTCACAATATCCCACACCAACATGACTGAAGATAGGCACAGACCTCACACTGGTTATCACTCCACTCAAATTCCACAAGTGTCAGCACCAGAATTCTGATTCTGTCTAAGTCTCCTGAACTATCATTTGATTGGCATAGCACTTCCCAAGTCTGAGGCACCCTTCAGAGATCATGGAGAGATGAAGCTGCATCTAAACATCTAAATGTACATTTATTTCAACACAAGGGATAACTGCTCATCAGATTTTTTTCCTACAGTGCTATAGTTTGGGTAAAATTACAGAGAGTTATGTCAAGCAAGACTCCTTTGTGAACTGATCTATCTATCTATCTATCTATCTATCTATCTATCTATCTATCTATCTATCTATCTATCTATTCATCCATCCATCCATCTACTTTTAGTGGTTTGAATGAGAATGGCTTCAAAGTCTTATATATTTGTATGCTTAGTGCTCAGTTGGTGAACATTTGGGAAGGAGTAGGAGGTGTGGCCTTGGTGGAGGAGGTGTGTCACTGATCTTTGGCATTGCAGCTTCAGAAGGCCACTCGAGGCCCAGTCCCCCGCTCCTCCCACTCTGCCTGTTGCCTGCATATCAGGATGCAAAACTCTCAGATACTAATCCAGTGCCACACCTTTTTGCTTTCTGTCATGATGATCATGGACTAACCCTCTAAAACTGTAGATAGTCCTCAATTAAATATTTTCTTTTGTAGGAGTCACCTTGGTAATGGTGTTTCTTCATAGCAATAGAATAGTTGCTAAGGTACTATGTGTGTATGTATATATGTATCTATATGTTAGAAACTTTCAAAAATAAATATCTTATTGAAATGAGATCTTTAAAGTGGTTCTAAACTGTAACTGCCCAACGTTCTGAAAGATTTTTACTTTGTATCTGGTTATTCCTAGCATTTTAAGGGAAATCATAATGCATACCTCCAAGTGTACCCAGGGCACATGGAATTTATGCTCTCAGAACTTCTGAGTTCATAGAAGTTTGACTTCCCAGTCCACCACTGAGCTTCAGGAGCAGTCCTAAGCTTCATTGTTAAATGGGAATAAAGGAAGTATCTACTCCATGGGTATTATAATAATATCACTTCTTATCTTCATTATGTGTGATGATGTGTCTAAAAGGTGGCATAGTGTCTGGCGTAGGCCAAATGTCTAAGAAATACTATTATACTTGCTGTGTGTGGGGGGGAATGAAATAATAGGGATTGAGAATTTCAAGAGACTCAGCTCCCTCCTGGACATTTCATTTCATCCTTTACAAAATCTCCAAGAAATGTGTTTCATTAGCCTTCTAATTTATTGACAAGGACATCTGACCCAAACAATGGTTGACTTGGAGGTCCTCTTCATATCCTATTATTTCTTACAGGTGACATTAACAATGACTTAGCATTCTACAGCTAACCACTTACTAGAGGCTTTCTCAATCTTTGCCTTTAAAAGGGACATGTGTTTTTCAACCTTCCAATCTTCTTGAGTTATCTTTTAAGGTCATAAAGAAACTGTCTAAATGAGGATATCTCTTCCTTTTCCTGACCTCTGAACAGATCCTGAAGTCCTGGGAGTTATGAAGCTTGCTTTTAAATTATCTTCAACCGCTGGCATTTCATTACTTTATCTCTACCTTCTCTCTGAGCTTTAACAGGTTGAAACTGGTTGGCATAGCAATGTCTATCTGCCTGCCACTTTAGGGCATAAACCATGGGGTAAAATAAAGATGCAGACACAAGCAACTCCAGCAGAGTGATACAATTTAAATAACAACTCAGAGCAGATAGTCTATACATTCTAGCAAAATGCCTGGGTTCTTACATCTGGGAAGAGAAACCTTGAAACTACAGTTTACAATCTCAGTGGATGTGGAGAGTGAAATGCCTCCTACAAATAAAACTCACATTCAAAATATGTGACAAAATGACAATGAATGCATCTACAAAATCATTTCTGAATATTAGCTACAATCAATGCATCTCTTAGACAGCATAGGTGATTTGGGTTTTGAGGGTTGAAGCATTAATATTCATTACAGATAATAAGATTTGATAGCCAGAAAAGAGACATCAGCAAATCTTTGGCAATAACAGCAAGTTATCTTCAAAATGTTTGGGGAGCATTTTGCTCTCATCTCTCGTGTTACAGTTGACACCTAAAGTTATGTTCTATTTAGACTCTTTTCTTCTATAAATGTTCTCTTCTCATATTCTGATTGTCTTGTTTTTATTTCAGAGATTACCATGTAATTGATGCTAGCCAAGTGCGTATTGTGGATATTATTATTGCTAGCCAGAGGGTTTTCTCAACCAGGACACTTTCCAATGAGATTGAGGAGTCAAGGGAATAGTGTTGCAAAATCACTTTTATTAGCTTCTTTCTCAGTCGGAAGTGATACAGCCTGCATTTTCCATTTTTCTGAATCCATGCTCCAGTGGGTTATATCAGGTTTCACCTTTAACATCAGCCAAATAGATTTGAGGGGAGACAAATTGAGATTCAAAGGATAATATAGTTTTTGAAGATATAATAAAGCTGACTAACATGAATTGAATAGCACCTTGGAGCAAGTGTAAAAAAAACGTTTAATACTTGGAAGTGGTGTCTGCTAGAAACACTTATTTAAAGTTCTTCCCATATTTTATTGGAAAGTGATACTTAAAAGGATTTATATCATGGCTAAAGAATCTCTTAAAGCTGGCCTTCTGTGCATGCAAACATTCAATTTTAACTCACTTTCTTTTATATCATAAAAAGGATTGATAGCATTTCCCCTTAAATAATCATTTACAAAACAAGCAACCTTCTGCACTTATAATGCCTGCACCACTTTGTTTTCTTTTTCACCCCCCCCCACTAAGGTAAGAAAGCACTTTCTAAGAGTATCTATTAAGTGGGTAGCTTGAAAAGAAATGAGAATATGGAATAAATTAGCTATCTTCTGTCCCTATTACTGATTTTCTACTGACTGTGACCTTGGGCAAGAATCACCTTTCTGCTGCATCAGTGTGGCTTAGGAAAACGAAGCCAGATAACTCTTTTGCAAAGCACCGAGGCTCTTCCAGACAGGTCTGGGAAGGTGGAGTAGAATCTGTTTTCTTTGTCGCCACGGGCTTCCTATATGTCATGCTGCTGATTTCTTCAGGTGGACTCTGTCTCTGTGGCTATGTGCCCAGGTGTATCTTCAACGATGAGAAAGATCCCTGCTGAACTCAGTCACCCTTTGCTGGGACATCTGTCCCCATAGCTTGGTGTCAGGAATTTTATTATGAGGGATTTTGGCTTAACAGCAATTATATATTTTATGAGAAAAATATTCTCAAATCCCTCCTTTGTTTATTGGAAAGGGCAGGGACAGACCAGTTCCTGTACCTTCTTCCAGTCCAAATCCTATTTTCTCCATGTTTCATTATTGCCCATGCTTATGTTCTGTCCCCAGTTTTATCTTCTATTTGTCCTTGCTCAGGTATGTATGGAAGCTAACAGTTTAAAGCTGCAAAATGAAGCAAGGCTGTTGACAAACATTTAGGTATTATCCCATGCAATCATGATTTGGGGAGGGTTCCAGATGGACTTGATTCACTGATATGATGAATATTACTGCCAATCTCTGACCAAGTAAAAAGAATATTGTGATTGTCACTTGTTGTACCCATCAGGCAGTACAGAGGAGAAAGCATGTGCAGCATTCGCTTAGGTAGGGAAACAGTGGATTGTTCACCAATCTAGTTAATGAAGCCAGTCATATTGGTAGCTATATATCAATGTAATTTCCTAGGTACTCCTAGGAAGTAAAATAACATTATAAGAATTGGGATTGCATTAATATATGGGAAACTATACAGTGTGATTTCTATTAGATAGACAGATACTGGGTGTAGATAGCAAGCTCAGGAAATGTGGTAGCCTGGAGATCATTGAGATCATTCACCCTTCACCACAATCAACCTCTTGAATGGTGTTATCTCATTTTTGGGTATTCTAGGTTCTCTTGGTAGAGAGATGGACCAAGCTAATAGCCCTCAAATTGTGAGTTCTAGATCGTATGCTTTCACACCTCCTGGAGTCTATTTGAAATGAGAAGCAGACAGAGGGATAGAACAATACAGAATTAATACAAAGAGATATACAAGGCCATGATGCATGATGTAGCATATATAGACTTTTTTTTTTTACAAAAGGAGAAAGTACACTACAGCAAAATGCTAATATAAAACTTCCAGAAAAAAAAGAGAATGGAAAAGGCTCAAAATACCAGGCCTTATCCATGGAATAGGACAATACCTGCTGCTTTGCTTGACCCAGGAGACAAATAGTCACGTACAAATTCTCCGTCTTCTGGAAAGCATGCTAATAGGGTGGAGGCTGTAAAACACTGGAGGAACAACAAAACCAAAGCAAAAAACTGGCACCCAAACCAAGCAACAACAAAACTTGTAAGAGATGCGAATATAGTAGGAGAATAGGTAGGAGCAGTGGGTGATTGCCAGGAGAGTGGACAGGAAGGCTCACACTTATTGAAATAGAGCCCATCCCAGGTACCAGCTTCTCTAAACAGAGCATATTAAACTTATTTTTCTGGTTGAAGCATCTCCATCTTCTGGAATAGCTTTTAACAGTAAATTTGGTTCTGGATAACACAGTCAATCAACAACGATCAGTATGCAAATATCTAAGGGGATAGGCTACAGTATCTTGTCTCATAAAATTTATATACAACAAAAGATTTTAGAAGCATCCTTATGTGTCTTTATAATGGTAAAAAGTCCGTGTAATAAATCCCATAACACTGTCCCAGTGTTAATCAAATGTGATTTCTAGAGCTTTCATTCTACATAATTCTCCTTGACTAATAGGTAATAAAAAACTACATTTGGAAATATGGTCTATTTTATATTCATGGTTTATCACAATTGATAGAAATAAAGAATGGTTTTTAAAAGCCCCACTTAACTGTTTTCATCCCATATTATTTGTCCAAGAGACTTTTAACCCTTGTTATATTCTTTATAAGACTGGGTCACAATTTTATATATAAGGTCCTAGCAATATAATTCTTCACAATATCACTTTTCTTTCATTGATTTTTTTTCTTGATCACATCTTTGAGGAGCAAAGATAATTCTAGGACTTCAGAGTTTATAAAAACTATGTGGAAACACAGCAAAACACATAGCTGAGAGTATTCTGAATCAATTACTGGTGTAGGAGGGATCTTCTGTATTTTGTGCTGCTTTCATTGGCTAATAAAGAGACTGCCTTGGTCTGTAGGAGAGGTCAGCCCTTAGGTGGGTGGAGAAGACAGAATGGAAGGCTGGGGAGAAGGGAAGATGGCAGACACCATGATTCTCCGACCCGAGATGAATGTAGATTAGAATCCCTGGTAAGCCACCGCCTCGTGGTGACACACAGACTTTTGGAAATGGGTTAGTTTAAGATGTAAGAGTTAGCCAAGAAGAGGCTAGTGATAATGGGCCAGGCAGTAATTTAATTAATACAATTTTCGTGTGGTTATTTCGAATGTAAGCTAGCCCACCAGCACCGGAAGCCGGGCAGGACACAGCCTGCTGCTCCCCTCTTATTACAAATTACTCTCGAGAATGGCCAGGAATTTAAGTTTGTTCATCTTATTGTCTGACAAACGGACACCTTGGGTCATTTGAAAGAATATACTTTGCAAAACAAAACAGAACGTATTGTTACTTTTAGAATCCTGTCTAGATAGGTGTCAGGCAAGCAGAAAAGAGAAGCTTGTCATACATGTCCACTATCTTTTGGGATTCTTATCTACTTCTCTTCTTCCGCCCTGAATTGTTGGTCCCAAACCTCTGTTCAGCCTGAGAGTTTTCTTTGCACTATCATATTATTCTGGACTCAGTCTTATAGCTTTGACCTTTTGACCTTACCATTTAATCTTGACTCTCGACTGATGCCAACCACCTTGAACTAGGCTCCCAAAGCATCCCTTCTTTACCAGCTGCCATTCTGATAAATGAATATTTTTGTCCTACATGGGGCAGTTGTATAGTGGTGTTCATCTGTTCAATGGCACTATGAGGCACAGTCAGCATCAGTTTAGGGCCATGTAATCATACAGCAGATAAGCAGTTCATTCAGTAGAAAGTTACTGAAGACTGACTTTGGCCTGGGATTTCTATAGAGCCAGGGAATCCTGTGGCAAAGAGCAATGATCATTTATGCAGCTTATGTTCTAGAGAGCTGAATCATAAAATAAGAAGAATAAGTAAGACAGCGATGTAAAGTTCTATAAAGAGGAATCATGAAAGAGAATAGGAGGCACTGGGGGAAACAGAAAGGCATTGAGCTGAAATTATACATAAGGTAGTTGAGGGTAATGTAAATGAGTTAAAGATTGAAAGGGGTGAAGAAGGATCCATTTAAATATGCCTTGGAAGAAGTAAGAGTAGGTACAAAGGCCCTGCCATAGAATCAGGTGTGGCTGCCATACAAATAGACAAGGGAACTAGGTAAAGCTTACAAGTCCTGATCAGAGAAATGCCTGGGGATCCAAACCTTAGCATCTCACTGGCCACCTTGATTCCCTTTGCCTTTTACTAGGAAGAAACTGTAAAATCACCGGAGATCTGCTGCAGAAGAGTGTCATGGCCTCCTCTACATTTTAGTCTCTGAGCAATTTCACTGAAGCACAGTTAAAAGGACTTCATGGTCAGCACTGGCCAACTAGTTAGCAGACTACCCCAGTCCTTAGGACGATGGTAAGAGCAGTACAGACCCAGCAAAGACAGTATGGAGTTAGCTTTACATTTTAAAGTTAAGGTCCCCAAAAATCTCTTGATGGAGCGAAGATGCAGAGAAGATTCCTGCATGCTTCCATATTTCAGAGTTTGACTCTTGGATGAATATAATGGCCATCAGCCAAGAAGGGGAGTGGTTGTTTCCCCAAGTTTGTGATGTCCACATCAAGTAACAGCTTCTGAGCAAAGTCTGTAGTGTGCAGACTTATTCAAAGTTGTAAGGAGAAGGGAGGTTACATGTCTTTGGTCGTGATCAAATGAACACACAGTGACTAATCAGACAACCATGGTTGGGAAATTACTCCCTAACACAAAATTCATAGCACGGTCTCTAAGGTTACTCACAGTCTAAAGTTCTGTAATTAGTTTTACACTGTAGCCAGTAGCATAATTTAAAGCGAAAGACCCCAAATAACTAGATAATTGCCTTTTAATTCCACCCTGACTTCTTTCTTTATTTTCCACGTGTTTCTTGCCACACACACCCTCCAAGCTTCCAGTCTCAGCTAGCCAAGCTTGTAATTAGCTGCACTTTACAAAAGGTTCATTAATCCTTTCTAATATTTCTCTCCTATCTGCTTTGGATTCTAAATGTTTTTACTTGGCCCCTTTTTAGGCTCGTCCATTTCTTCTGTTGTCGAGAGCTCAAAACCTTTGTCTAGACTAAATGGCTGAAGGACTTCCCTCTGTCGCATTCATAGCTAATTCTAGCTATTCACTACAGGCTTCTGTGTAGAGAACTCTACATTGGACCACCTGTTTCTTTAATAATTCAGTTCATTTTCTCTTCTAAGAGAGATGAAGTACAGCATGTTTTCCTACAAAGGTAAATTGTTTCTTTTTCTTAAATGTTTCATCTCCTGATTTCTCAGCATCAAATCTGTAAAACAGCCCCGATTTATAAATGACCATTTGTTGGGGGAGGCTGCTTTTTGGTTTCCTGGCTGCCCAGACTCCTGAAATAATCACACAGAAACTATATTATTTAAATCACATAACCATATTGCTAGATAGCTCTTACATCTTTGGTTAACCCATTTCTATTATTTTATATTTTACTACATGGCTCGTGGTTTACTGGCAAGGTTGCAACATGACTGTCTCTGGTGGTGGCTGCATGGCTTCTCGCAACTCTGCCTTCTTTCTCCCAGCATTCAGTTTAGTCTCTCCCCACCCCCCCCACCCCCGCCTAGCTTTATTCTGCCCTATCACAGTCCAAGGCTGCTTCTTTATTCATTAACCAATAAAAGCAACACATATACAGAAGGACTTCCCACACTAGCCGTTTTTGTCCCAAGTACCTCCGAAAGTGGCAGCACTACGAAGGGAAAGGGGGCAGGGACAAAGCATGAGGGCAGGATCTTTCTTGAAGGTCCTCCTGGAAAGGTCTGCATCAGGACAGGAAAACTTACAACGGTCTTGTAAGGTTTTGTAGCACTTTTGGATGGAAAGGGCAGTTAGAAAGATAATAACTTTCAGGATCTTCTGATGCTTGTTAAGGGAAATAGGGACAGAATAAGGAATATGAAGGAATGGTCACCATGTCTACCTTGCCAATTTCTCTGCTTGCAGATTCTGAAATTAGTGGTATCACCATGATGACGGGTTCGTGCCGGAGCTGCAGCTCAGCTCAGTTCTTTTCACATCCCTTCCATGTCACAGTAAGCCCCAGGTTAAAACCAAAGGGCTTCCCAACTGACTTGGAGTAAATACTTCATTCTTAATTGCCTGTCAGTGAAAACTACTTCATAGCCATTTAAAATTGAGAGTTAGGGTTGAAAAAAAGAAAAAAAAATCATAGAAGATAGTTCTAACAGTTTATGTTCATCAAGAGAAACACAGCAAGACCCTTCGTTCTAGGATGTTTTTCCGTCAGAACGTCTTTTGCATTAGCTACAGGCTTTCCCACAAACAGTCCCTGAAGTTAGTCTTCAGCAACTTCCAAAACTAAGGACTGTAAAAGCACTGACCTGCCGCCCTGTGTGTAGGAGTGAGGCGGGGGATATGTCATAGACATAAGGGAGGCAGACATAGATTGGAAGAGAGGTCAAAGACTAGTAAGGGAGACCGTAGGGAGACAAACCAAAGAACTAAGATGGTTTTCCCTTCTAAGATGCATGAATGAGTCCCTACAGAGATGGATTATTATAGTCTGGACTTCATGGATTGAAGCAGTCATCACACTATTACAAATTGCTCAAAGCCTTAGCAACACAGACTTTCTGGAGCAGTGTGACCAAGGAAACTGTTTTCAGTGTCTCAGCTCCACTGTGATTGTGATCACAGGCTGTCTTGCTCCTGACCCCTAACCTCCTCACCTGAATTGTCCAATAATTGGCTTTAAGGAATTGAGGAACCCCATAAAGTGTAAAAATTAGTGAACTTTCCACACCGAGAGGGGATCCATTGGCCTTGCAGAATTTCACAAAGACCTATAATCTCTCTAATATATTTTTAAAAATACTGCATTGCAATTGTAAATGGAAGTTCCTCAAAACAAAGGATCAAAAACTAAAAAAAACAACCTTTGCAAGGCTGCTTAACTACTTAGAAAGAACTTCAAAGATTGTGGACAGGTTGGAATGCTGCAAGTCCAGAGTGTGATTATAAATTTCCTTGGTTGTCTGTAGCCCCTCAACAGCCATTCGTCACACACCTCTGTGTTTGACAAAACATATTATTGACTAGCAAGTCAAACCTTTTGCAATGTATTAACTTATCAGACCATAAGTTTCTCCAGCTAAAAAGATAAAGGTATAGTTAGAAGGGCTGCAGAGAGGGCTCAGTGATTAAGGGAACTTGCTGTTTCCCCAAAGTTAACTTCCCAGTACCAGGCTGGGAATCTCCTAACTGCCAATAAATCATCCCCAGGACATCTGAACATGTTCTGCTGGCTTCAGGGGGTACTAACACACACGTGGCATACCTATATTAATAAAAATTTTAAAATAAATTTTCTTTTAAAAAGTGTTATCAGATAGCATCTGAATCCTACAAATACCTACCTAATATTTCCACTAATGTATTTGAAAAATGCCTTAATTTATGATTTTCATTGTTCTAAAACTATAAAAAAATATCATCAGATGGTTCCCATGTTAGAGCATCAAATTTGGGATTACATGAACCTGTGGTTCTCTAAGCACTGGTCACTTATAGTTGGCTCCAGAGAAACTTGTATTTTTAATGTTGACACAAAGGACTGAGTGACAAAGCCCCTTCTAAAATCCATATGATGAATGCTAAATCAGATTGTGACAGCTCTAAGACACACGTTCTTCTGAAGTTGACCAGGTCATGAGAGTAGAACCCTCATGAAAGGGTTACTGTCCTTATAAAAGAGACTTTACACTTCTCAAGTCTCCTGCCAGGTGAGAGGGGACACAGCAAAAGGACAACCATTTAGTAAGCACAAAGGGGTCTTCATAGGACACCAAATTTCTCAGCATCTTGATTTTGAACTTCACAGCCTCCACATATTTAAAAAATAACTTTCTACTATTTATAAACTACCAATCTGTAGGTATTCCATCAAGCAGAGCAATCTAAGCCTTTGACAGCTGTGATTGACAGCTGTGGCTGTCTTGTTATCCAGCATGCAGGTGTCAAGGTAGCAATTGACTAAGGGTTTGGAAAGGACAAACCACAAGGCAGAATCAACTAACAAGCTGAAAGTTGAATTTCAACTATGGGATTAGAGAGTTATGAGACTTTAAAAGTTAATATATCAAATGTCTATTCTCTTGCTTTGCACTGTAGTGACCAAATCTGATGTAATTTCCTAAGTGCAGAAAGGGGCTGATATTATTCTGGGTGCCAATTAGCATATTACAGGCAAAGTGTCTTTGACATCAAAGCAACTGCTTAGTCACTGCTTGTTCCTTAATTCTTCTAAAAATATGGCCACTCCCAAATCAGACCTCCCAGGAAAGAGTTGAAAAGAGATCTTGAAAAAGGTCTATGGCAAGGTTTGCCCTCTGCATGCAGTAAGTGCTTTCCTCCAAGGAAAGTCTCTTTTATAAGGACAGTAACCCTTTCATGAGGGCTCTACTTTCCTGGGTAAACGCAGATAATGAATGGATTATTCTGGTCACAGTACTGAAGATTTAAATTCTGACTTTTCTCCACAGAGCTACTTCCAGGAGGCTTGTGTGCATTATTCTGGTAAACTGAGAGGGTAAGTATGTACCTGCCTCTAGCTCAGATCCCCTAGATCTGTTGCTCAGAGCCTGCATCCCACGTCTGCCACCTGTGATCTTATTCTGTGGCATGCATCTTCCACAAAACAACTCAGCTCATTTATCAGACATTCCTTCCTTCTTGATTTTCAAAGATTTCTTTTCTTCCTTTATCACATTCTCTTTCCTTGCTTTCCAGAAACACTTGCTGAGTGTAGAAATGTCAGAGGAACACAGAAAACGTCCATGGGGTGTGTAAAGGCCACTAATAGATTCAACAAGAAGCTGATTAATAATATTCCTATTTTAATTTCCTTTTACCTCTATAGATCCTAAATATTTAATCTCTCCCTCTTTTAGAAAGCACAGTCATTTCCTGGTTGTTTTGTACATAAAGCAACTTCTTCGTCTTATTTAGACTCACTGACTCTTCTGATCTCTTTTGAGGAGAAAGAATTCTCCACTTGACCAGTACATGTTGTCTCTCCCATCTTATTTGTTACCTCACGACCTCTTCTATTCTCCACTGAAAAATGGTTTGCATACATAATAGCTCACTCTATGCTTAAATATATACTTCTAAAATCAATCTTAGTTTTAGGTAAGCCAACCCTAAAGTCTTCTTGATTCATCCTCCTCATTGTGTCTTCTTAAAATTTTGCTCCACGATGTTCACTTAATTTTCTCATTAATCAAGCCTGATATGAAAAAATGTATCTCTCAAGTGTATATATGTGAATGATGTATGTGTGTGAGTATAAATGTGTACATAAATACTCTCTATCATACATGAGTAGAGCCAATATCTTAGACACTTTTTATATGCCTCAATTTCATAAAATAAGAAGGCAAAAATGTTGATTTACTTAATAACCAAGTAGTTAGCATAAGCAAGCATACTAAGAATAGATTCCAAATCATAGGTATCTTGGCTCCACAGATCCTTGATTACATGATCACTGGTTTATCAGTTATCCTTTGTTTTTCCTATTCGCTTGGCACTTCTTTGCCATTGTGCATGTGCATGCACACATTCTGGTAGTGGTATTTTTATCTTTAGTGTCGACAACCGAACCCTAGCCAAATTTCTTTGTTGGTCCTTTTGTATGCATTATCCATTGTTTCTACAGGACATGATACTTTAGAACAGTAAATGTTTGCACACTCCTAGCATGAGCTTTGTTTCTCATTAATCAGTTTATCAGTTTGGCAACCCTGGTCTCTCTTTTGAAACAATGTACACAAAGACCTTATACTGGATACATGGATTAAAGTCTATGTTTTGAAAATACATTTTACGTGTTATCATCTTTGAAGTTGTTTGATCTCTCTCATGGGAAGTAAGATTTTATTCTTCAAACACCTACTGAGATCGTACTAAAGACACTAAGAATGTGAGGTAATTGGGAAAACATAAGAGACATTAATGAGTGTGTTATAACACATATTACAGAGAAGCTAGCATTTGATCATTACCAACATAGTACAAATTTAATTTATTCCTAGAGGAATCAAGATGAAAAGATAGATTACCCTATTGCTCTAAAAAATTTATACTTAGAGTTCAAATAGTTTGTGGTTTTCTTTATGTCTCATCTAATGAGATAAATATGAGTTCATTCCCATGCCTTCCCTCTGAACATTCCCATTCATTCATGCATACAAGAACTAGTCTCAGACTCCCTAATTCTGCCGTCCATTTGCAAGATTATTTCTCTACAAAGTATAATACATTTTTTTTTAGTTAGAACTTTAACCCATTTCCCACTTCAGTTTTATTTTATTTTGTTTTCACTTACTTTTTAAAAGAAAACAAACTATCTTTTTTCATTATACATACCAATCCAAGATCCCACTCCCTCCCCTCATTTCCAATTCCTCTACATACCCTCTCACCCCACCCCATCCATTCCACAGAGAGGGTAAGACACATTGCTTTGGGGAAGATCCAAGGCCCTCCCTACTAGGCTGAGCAAGCAATCCATCAAAAAAGAATAGTTTCCCAAAAAGCAAGTACATGCAGTAAGGATAAATCCTGGTGTCACTGCCAGTGGCCCCTCAGTCTGCCCCAGCCATGCAACTGTCAACCACATTCAGAGGGACTAGTTTGGTTTTATGCTTGTTCCTTCCCAGTTCATTTGGTGCTGGTGAGCTCCCATTATCTCAGGTAAACTGTTCCAGTGGGTGTCCCCATCATGGTCTTGACCTCTTTGCTCATATCTCACCCCTCCCATGTTTCAGCTGGATTTTGGGAGCTCAGTCCAGTGCTCCTATGTGGGTGTCTGCTTCTATTTCCATCAGTTGCTGGATGAAGGTTCTATGGTGATATTTAAGAAATTCATTAGTCTGACTACAGGGCAAAGCAAGTTTGGGCACCCTCTCCTCTATTGCTTAGAGTCTTAGCTTGAGTCATCCTTGTGGATTCCTGGGAATTTCTCTAGAGCCAGGTTTCTTGGTTACCCCATAATGGCTTCCTCAATCAAGATATCTCTTTTCTCGCTCTCATCTATGTCCTTCCACCTTCTTGACTATCTCATTCTCTCAAGTTCTCCCTACCTCCTCTCTTTTTTCCTTTTTAACCTCCCTTCTCCCCCCGAAGACCATGCTCCCTATTTTGTAAGGGGATTTTGTCTATTTTGACTCTCCAGGTGGATTTATATATGTTTTTCTTAGGGTTCAACTTATTACTTAGCTTCTCTAGGATCAAGAACTACAAGCTCAATATCCTTTGTTTATAGCTAGTATCCACTTATGAGTGAGTACATATCATATTCAATTTTTGGGTCTTGATTACCTTACTCAAAATAGTATTTTCTAGTTTCATCCATTTGTATGCAAATTCAAAATGTCATTCTTTTTTTCCCCACTGAGTATTACTCTAATATGTAAATGTGCCACATTTTCTTTATGCATTCTTTAGTTGAGGAGCAGCTAGGTTGTTTCCAGGTTTTGGCTCCTGTAAATAATGCTGTTATGAACATAGTTGAACAAATGTCTTTTTAGTACGACTGAGCATCTTTTAGTACGACTGTGCAAGAGTGGTATGGCTGGATTCTGAGGTAGTTTGATTTCCATTTTTCTGAGAAACCACCATACCGATTTCCAAAGTGGTTGTATCAGTTTGCATTCCCACCAGCAATGGATGAGTGTAATGTCTGTCTTTACTCTACATCTTCTCCAGCATAAGCTATCATTGGTGTTTTTTATTCTGACAGGTGTAAGATGGTATCTCAGAGTTGTTGTGAGTTGCATTTCCCTGATGACTAAGGATGTTGAACATTTCCTTAAATGTCTTTCAGCCATTTGAGATTCTTCTGTTGAGAATTCACTGGTCATTAATATCTCTTAATATCAATGGACTCAATTCACTTATAAAAAGGCACAGACTAAGAAAATGGATAAAAAAACAGGATGCAGCCTTCTGCTGTATACAAGAAACACACGTCAACCTCAAAGACAGACATTACATACATACAGAGTAAAGGGTTGGGAAAAGGTTTTCCTATCAGATGGACCTAAGAAACAAGTGAGTGTTGCTATCCTAATATCTAACACAATAGGTTTCAAACTAAAATCAATCAAAAGAGATGTAGAAGGACACTTTATACTCATAACAGGAACAATACATAAAGATGAAGTCTCTATCCTGAACATCTATGCCTCTAATACAATGGACTTAGCAGATAAATATAGAACATTCCACCCAAACACAAAAGAATATACCTTCTTCTCGGCACCTCATGGAACCTTCTTGAAAATTGACAACATCAATAACAAAACAAACGTCCACAGATACCAAAAAAAATGAAGTAACCCCCTGTGTCTTATTGGATCACCATAGAGTAAAGTTAGAATTCAACAATAACACTTCTCTCAGAAAGTCTACAATCTCATGGAAACTGAACAGTGAACTATGGAACTACCCCTGGGTCAAGGAAGAAATAAAGAAAATTAAAATTGAAGACTTCTTGGAGTTTTATTTTTATCTTTAAGTGGACAATGAAATTAGGGTTTCCTGTGATTTCTTATATATCACAAATACATAATGGAGAAAAAAGTAACTTAAGTTAAAACCAAATGTATTTTAAAGAGTCATTGCTATGTCCTTTTCACAATTCTTTTGCAAAATAACTTTAAAAAGTCTAATTTTCAACTATTTTCAGCAGCAGTGTAACAATAGAAAAATGCACATGCATAGTCATGTGTTAGTGTAAAATAGCTAGCTAGAGGTAAAGAAATGTGACCTAGCAATAAAGATTTTAATGAATGGTTTTGTGAATATAAATATATACATATATGTATGTATGCAGTATGTGTTTTGGGGATGATCAGAAGTAAATCTCAGTTATTAGTCCTCAGGAGCCATCACTTTCTTTTTAAAGACAGAGTCCTAGCACCTGAACTGCTGCTTGGTGACTCTCAGGGATCCTCCCTGCTGCATCTCCTCGGCACTGGAATTACAAGAAGTCTCTATCATGACTATTTTTTTTTTTGAGCTCTGGAATTAAACTCAGGTTCCCACAGTTTAATCACTTTTCCAATGGGTGTATCATGCCATTCTCAATTTTAAAAATTTTTAGAGGAAGTGAATAGTGGAAATATACCAAACACATCAAAAGTCATAATGGGCCACCACACTCAGAGAGCAGAGGTTTAAATGTATATCACAGATGATTAATATTTGCACATTTTGGATGCTACTTTGTTTTGCTGATCTAATGTTATAAATAAAATCACCCGAAATGTGAATGGCTTACGTCGCAGCAATTATTTTCTTATATCTTATCTAATGATTCAGAAAGAATTCGGAGCAGTTGTGGTTCAGCTCCCCATGTGAGACTTCTGAAAGCTGCAATGTATGCAGCCTGTGGCTACAGTAACCAGGAGCTGGCCAGGCATCTCCTCCTAGTCTATGTCCCTTTATGCGGTCTATGTATAGTGTGATATTTCATTGGTATTTTAATAAAAAAGCTTGCCTGGAGTAAAACAGCCCACCTGGTCAGCTCTACAGACCAAGCAGTGGTGACACACACCTTTAATCTCAGTAGCTACACTAGTTTTCCAAGGAAACCGGACGGTAGTGGTGCACACCATTAATCCCAGCCCTAGAGAGCAATATAGAATGAGAGGGGCAATATAGAATGACTGTCTCACACAGTCTCATTGTGAGATTCTTAAGGCAGGATTGCCATTTCAGACTGAGGTAGAGGTAAGAACTCTAAAGTGGCTGGCTGTTTTGCTTTTCTGACCTTTAGGTCGAACCCTAATTCCTATCTCTGGGATTTTATTCATCATGCTACATGTAGCTTAGTTTAGTCTTCTTGTAGCCAGATAATATAAACAGTAGCTCATTTCAGACTGAGTAGCCCAAGAAGGAAACAAGGAAGTATAGTGTAGTTTTATGACTTGCTTTGAAATTGCTGTTTCTTTTCTACCTTCAGTTAAAGCTCAAGTTGGTCACAAAGGCCATTCTGTTTTCAGAGAAAGAAGAAAATGTCAATATCAAACTTTAAGAATACATGGAATAGGAGATATTATTGTGGTCATTTTGGGAAAAATTAAATCTAGCAAACCTTCTATACTATCAGAACACACAGCAAAATAGGAGAACGCAAAAATAAACCATAGAGTGGAAATGTAAGTGAAATAAAAATATAATGTAGTAGGGGCTAGAGAGATAGCTCAGTGGTTGAAAGAAGACAACCAAGTCTGGTGCCCAGCACCTTTGTTTGTGTGTATCACA
>JAQHUG010000092.1:1091570-1130760 GCA_028555095.1 Dicrostonyx torquatus | reverse complement strand
GTGCACACACTCGGGTGAAGTGACCGATCAACACTGCTGTCTGTAGGAACACTGGCACTCTCGTGCACACACTCGCACCCACAAGTGAACATGATTGACGATAATACAATTTAAAGACTGTATTTAATACAATAATAACAGAGAATCCTGTGTGATAAACACTTCCAATCCATTACAAATATTAATCTAATCACATAACCAATTACATTCCTCTTATAAAGACAGAAATAAAACATAACTATTTAAACATCTCCTAAAAGAGAGAAAATCCAGCTTCAATAGGGAACAAAATTACAAAAGTAAACAAAAATGAAACTTCCCACCATGCCCGGCAGGAGGGTGAGAACGTCCCTGTAATTCAGGTTATTACAGAGCATTCTTTAATAGTTCAGGGAGGAGCAGGATTGAGTACCTTTGGGGATTGTGAGAGAATGAGTTCCACAACTCCCTGAGATTAGAGGATTGCTGGTCACCGTCTGTGTGCCTTGATGTAGATAACTACATTCATGATCACATAGCTCTCTCTCTCTCTCTCTCTCTCTCTCTCTCTCTCTCTCTCTCTCTGCCATGTGTATGCATTCACACATGTGCGTGTGTTTGCAGAGACCTTTCGTCAGCACTGGGTGTTATCTTAGTCGCTACTCACCTTATGTTTTGAGGCAGGATCTGTCTCTGAAGGAAGAGTTTGCTATGTCAGCTAGATTGACTGGTCTCTTAAGCCTCAGTGAACCACATGTCTATAAGTCTCCTCTGGAAATGGGACTATGGATTTTGCTCTCACACCCAGCTTCTACATTAGTGTTTTGTTTGAACTTAGGTCCTCATGATTGTGTAGCAATCACTTTAGTAAGTAAGCCATGTTCTTTTCCCCAATTATAGTATTTTTAAGAAATAGACATGGAAAATTTTATGTAGCTAATTACATTTAAAAAGTATTGCAAATGTTTGGAAGCAGATGCTCAGATGTTATTTTTAGATGGTAACTCTTTCCTGATGGGCTTGACGTACTTTTCCTGTCTCAATTCATCAAGATTTTTTTCTCATTTTATTTATAATTATAGATATCATCTAGTAAAACAAAATAAATTAAGCACAACTAAAAAGGACCTTTCAATATAGAAAAAAATTCTTCCTCAAATTCTGTTTCTGTGACTTGATTATTCTTCATTGTATAATCTTGGATAAGTTACCTAATCTTTGTTTGTCTGTATTTTCACAGAAGTAAAAGAAGGAGAAATCTACCTTTCCATGTTAAGAGGAACATGAGGAGTATGCCGGGGCTGGTGTTACAGGAGAAGCACTTTAATTGTGACTTCTAGTGTGCTGAAAATTAGGTTGCAATGTCACTGAAGCAACCATTTTTCACTCCTTACTACTTTCTCCAGGCATAATTTGTAGTTAGACCAGCATTTATAACTGTGTCCACCCATGCAATCAGGTATCCATATCAGTGACTCTTACATCTATGGACTTGACCCAACAACTGCAGACTGAAAATACTTGTAAAGGTGTGCCTATGTGCATGCACAGGTTTTTTTCATTATTGCACTCTACTCCCTAAATAGCAAAACATACTCACTATCATATATATTGCAAGTAACCTAAGAATAATTTAAAGTCTTATAGTAAGATGTGTATACCTTGACTATAAACTACCATCTACATTTTGTTTTACATATAGAGGTTGAGCATCTGTGAATTTAAATATTTACTGGATATTTTGGAAACAACTTCCTAAGATAACAGGCAACAAAGTCCACACAAGTTCATGTATGTATATACACACACACACACACACACACACATACATGTATGTATATATGCATGCATGATATGTTGGTATATATACATGTGGAGAGCAGGTTGCAGCCTTTCTAGGTTAATTCACATTGTGTAAAACAGTGGTTTTCTTACTTTACTATTTCCTTGGGTGGCTCTATTTTACTAGTAGCATTTTTTCTGCATTTTGAGAGTGGATACAGAGGCAGGATCTCCTTGTGTGTGTGAGAACACCACAGCAGGTTCAGCACTGTTCGTAATTACATATTGATAAATACCTTAGTCCTAACCATGGAAAGGTACCAAATATAATCTTACCGAAGTAAGCTAAGAACATAAGGGTACATAGGTTTATGAAAACCATATCTGAAAACCAGGCCTGAGAACATTCTAAACTCAGCAGGATGAGGGAACATGCAACATCCTTGTCTAAATCCCATAAGGAGGAACCCTAGCAGTGCTGCAGTGTAACGGCTCCTACCAAAGGGTCATCTGACCACTTGGCTTATGCATCCAGCAAGGGGCCACCAGTCAGACTACACCCAAATGTCCTAGGAGCGTCAGTTTAGCTCAATCCCCACTGCTAATGTGATCTACTTGTAAGGTCATTCATCTGTTCATCTGTCTGTCTGGATCACGTTTCGTGTTTGTTTTATCCCTGAAGGCAAACTGACTCTGAAACTTCACTCTGTCTTGCATCCTGCAGCATAGTGTGCTTAGTGGCTCCTGTCGCTCTCAGACTGAGTCGACTAGCATCTAACATACCCACTGCAGTGATGCTCTTTGCAACTCTATCACTGCTTTGCTTCTGCCTCCTGTAAGGCTTCTTTGGCTGTCTTGATCAATTATATGGCTTTTTAAACTGTTTTATATACTATTTATATAGCACTCTATACTCTCTATAGATATAATTACTATGTGATATGAGATTCCAGAGTTAATCTTAGTAGTTCAAATTGGATAAAGGAACCTTATTTGCCAGTGAGTAGCTATCAAGGGGAATTGAGACTACTTGACGAATTGAATTAAATACTACTCTTGTATGTTTTTTTTATTATCTGACTAAAGAACTATCCCAGACATTTTTTAAACATTGGTGCTCTTTTTCCAACAGTTTCATTTTTGGTTCTCTAGCATGTTTTCAAACATAGTTTTATGGCCATTTGCTCTGGTTCTTTGATTTTGTGTTAGTTTTTCAACTGTGGTTCTGAAAGGCAGCAGAGGGACTCAACTTTTCTTATGGGTATTTGGCCAGAAGTTAAGCATTTTAAATATCATTATGGATGTGAATTTCCTAGGCCTTTAAAGTAAGCATCCTTTACTGTTTCTTCTAACCCCTACCCTGCTTTATTTTTCTGTGACTGAGCCAAACTGTTGGAAGCACATTGTTCTTTTCCTGGAATGACAGCTAACAGACACTTCCCTTGTGCCTGGCTACTATGATGTGTGTGTTTGTGTGTGTGTGTGTGTGTGTGTGTGTGTGTGTGTCTTGGGGGAGACACTGTAACTCCACCAGCTACTTCTTTGTCAAGGGAGTTTTGAACACTCCAGAATTACTTTTCAGAACTGTCCCCCAGCTGTAAGAAACAGAAACATCCCAGAAGGCTACTACTGGGATGGAGACTTCGGTTTCCAAATCTTGCTTTGTTTCATAACTGCTGTGGCCTGCATCAATGATTGTGAGTTTCCATGCATCCATAATAAGACTCAGATGAGCCCTCATGAAGCAGTTCCAGAGGGACATTCTTCTGTGCCAGGCCTTGTAATCGTAGTCTTCAGTAAGGGAGGTGAAAGGATATTTCCTCTTGCAACACAGCGCAAAGCTTGGGGCGGAGAGAGAGGAGGCTGTACTCAGGCAAGGCCTGTGATGGTCATTGTGTGGGACTTCAGACTGTACAACTAGAAGTTGTACTATGGTGAATAACAACCTGCTTGTTAAATCCCTTCTCTGGATATGTAATCAGACTCATTATAACTCTTTCTCAATTAGTCTTGAAGCCTTCTCTCAAATACAGCAAACCCATCTGGCACTAGAACATTAGGTATTACTAATAATTCTCCTGAATGGCGTCTTTTTCCCTTGTACTTTTTTTTTTTAAATCACTGGAAGTGTGTTTGGTTGGTTGCACAGAGAGTAGGAAACGCTCCTGGTGTGGGAAATTGGTCTGTATTCTGTCAATTATATTTTAAATAAACGCTGATTGGCCAGTAAGTAGGCAGGAAATATAGGCGGGACAACCAGACAGGAAGTAGAGGGGGGTCAATGAGAACAAGAGAAGTCTGGGAAGAAGAAAGTTCCTTCAGCAGTCCTGACCCTACCAAAGAAGAAGCAAGATGTAATGCTCTCGCTGAATAAGGTACCAAGCCATGTGGCTAACATAGACAAGAATAATGGTTTAATATAAGTTATGAGTTAATAAGAAGCCTGAGCTAATGGGCCAATCAGTTTATAGTTAATGTAGACATCTGTGTGATTTCTTTGGGACTTAACAACTGTGGGAACCGGGCAGGACAGAAATGCCAACAACATACTCCGGAGTTTTGATGTAGCAGGAATGGCAGGATGCTGTTCAGTGGTGGACAGTCAGTTTTCTTTGGGGTTGAGGTCTCTTGTATACTGCCCATGCTTGGGTGCCCTCTTCCTATGCACACACTGGCTGTACTAACTAACCTCGTGGGTTAAGTTAGGAGAACACAATGTTGGGAGACAGATTCAGTGACCTGAGCCTGGGAGGAGTTGGAGGGGTTGGGTGTGAACAAAATACATTGTATTCATGTGTGGAGTCCTTCAAGAATAAATATAAATATCTTTAAATATTTATTTAAAGAGTTAAACAGTATTTCGAACTAAGGGTCCCATTCTACACCTAAAGATCAGATCTATAACACCATGATATGGCCGAGTGTTTATGTGTGCCACTGACATCTAAGGACTCTGGTACCCAATAACACTAGGAGATGGCTAAGACTTCTAGGGAACAGTTGTAGGGTAGAAACTGGAAGTGTTAAGACTTCAAAGTATGGCAGAAACACCGACTGCTCAGAAGATGGAAAAGCAAAACCAAGAGAGGCAAGAAAAGCAATAAGCTACATTACTGAAACCACCAAGGGTTAAGAATCCAGAGAGTCCCAACACCTGACATTCAGGAATCAACTATAACTCCAGCTGCTGGGTATTAGTGCTCTAAACCCAGAGCTGTACGCCTGCCTTGAGCACCTAGAGCAATAAGCCCCCAGCTTTAAAGCTTGCAGCAATAAGCCTTCAGTTCTCAAGGGTTAGAGTTTTAAGCTCTGATTTTGGAAGCCAGGCTTGTGGGCCCTCAGTGCTAAGGGAGATGCTCATGTCTTCTCTGAACCTCTGTCTCTATACAGCTAAAGAAATCCCAGCCAGTTGTTAGTTCCGTGGTTGTTTTGCTCATCGTTCTCTGTCTGTTGTTAGGTACATTTCTCCTCACAGGCAGGTGTTTTAAATAATATGTTAGAAACATGTGGCAGGGACATTGAATGGGCATTTTTCAGTTTCAAACATATTTCATTAAAGTGTTAGTTGAATTCACTGATTAATTAAAATTTACTTTCAGAAGAGTTTGCGGTTTTAATGTTTAAAGCTTTAATATTTTTATTGCATGTATGGCCTTAACTTCTATCTCTAAAAACTGTTACCAACAATTGATTATTAATCAATGAAACAGAGAAAACAGCTTCAGGATCATTAAGCAATTGGTATTTGAAAAACTTGAACAATTATTTGAAAGGAAAGGTTTCCATGAGCAGAAACTTCTTTTTAGTCATCTGACATCTCTTAAAGAATATGAACATTGGGCCGGGTGGTGGTGGCACACGCCTTTAATCCCAGCACTCGGAAGGCAGAGGCAGGAGGATCTCTGTGAGTTCTAGGCCAGTCTGGTCTACAAGAGCTAGTTCCAGGACAGGCTCCAAAGCTGCAGAGAAACCCTGTCTCGAAAAACAAAAAACAAAAAACAAAAAAATGAACATTTCACTTCCTGAGTTAGGATAGTATATACAGGTTAAAAAGTCCTCAGAGTAAGGGCATGGGCTAGATCATTACACAGCTTTGTAAAAGGATATTGCTACTGAATTAGAAAAAAAAATGGTCATTTTTTAACATTTAAATTAATTTGTAGCTAATGTGTATGATTCAAAAGTTATACATATTTGTAGGATACTATGACATATTGACATATCTTATATTGAATGTTTAAATTGGGTTAAACATATTTATCCCTTCATACATTACAGATTTGTCATCCCTTCATAGGCATTCCTAGTTCCAAAAACTTTCCAGTCATCCTTGTTAGGTGTGGTCATCCTGTTTTGCAACAGAACACGAGAATATCTTATTCCGAGTATACACTGGATGGTTTTCATATGTTACTCTCCTGCCATTCTATAACTTGGAAATGCTTAAAATCCCCAGTCTATACCAGATCCTGAGAGATACAGAAATGACCAAGACATGTCTATAATCTCTAAGACTTTATATTCAAATTAAACATTCAGAAATTTTTTGTTGTTGTTGCAATAGCCTATAATATAGCTAAACGTTTGTGAAATCAAGGCTGTTCTTTTAAGTGTGCCTTATTTTCTTATGTGTTTTCACAGTTTGCTGCTCCCTCTCCATGGAATACCTTTCACCTATAAACACAGGCTGTGCTTTTCTGGTCACATAGACCCAAATAATCACACAGGAACTGTATTAATTACAATACTGTTTGGCCACTGACTCAGCAGTATTCCTAGTTAGCTCTTACATCTTAAATTAATACATTTTTATTAATTTTTGAATTGCCACGATAATGTTGCTTACTGGTAATGTTCTGGCATCTTTATCTTTTGGCAGCTACATCTGCCTAATTCTGTCTTTTTTCTCATTGTATTCAGTTTAGTTTTTCCACTTACCTATATTCTACCCCATGGGCCAAAGTAGCTTCTTTATTAACCAATGGCAATAGAACACATTCATAGCATACAGAGGGGAATTCCACATCATTCTCTATTCATTCACAACTGAATGCTTCTGCCATCCAAGTCTCAGCTCAGTGGTGAGATGTCAAACAGATGTCTTCTCCAATCATCCCAATTCATTACTCCTGGTCATCTCATAGTGACCTGGGTCCATTATTACACTCATATTCACATGGAATAGAGCTTCTTAATCTATTACCCTTTGTGATCTCTGTCTAAATTATTGATGATTTGGAGACAAGAGCTGTGTGTAATTTGGACAACACACCTTAAGCACACCATAAAAATATTAAATAAGAACTGTTCAGCTACACAGCAACAGTGGAGAGGTGGCACTAGTCTGCCCTGACCAGATAGGGAACCAATCATTTTGAGACAGGAACGTTCCTATCATTAAGCAGTTCTGGATTGTGAAGCACAGAGATGATGCTAGTCCTCATGGTGGCCCGAGGAAAACAAACTATGTCTGCATTTGTCCTAATTACCAGCTTAGGAAACAAGAATCATAAAATGTGCTAACATCTCAAGTATCTACTTTCTAATAAACTCCAGGAAATAAGTACTATGGTTACTTTATAAACAGTTATTACACATGTCTGTCATGTGTGTGTATAATTTGGTGACATTTGAAACAGAATATTTTGCCTCAACAGTGTGATAAACATACAGAAACAAGTTATCTTAAAAAGCCTCATTTTGTTTGCTATTAGCTAATTAGCCTAGATGCTATCTTCAAAAGTGGCTTGTGCGCTATATATTTAACAATACAGAAATAAGCATAAAATATAAGCCTGGATCTATGGCTCACACCTACAATCACAGTACACAGTAGGATTGAGGCAAGAGGGCTGCTGCAAGTTCCCGGGCAGCCCACACTACAGATTAAAATCCCATCTCAAAAACTAAACCACCAACCATCCAACTAAATTGCCAAACAACCAAGCAAATGAAATGCCAAAGCAAAGCCTATACTTAAAGAAGAAAATCGATAAAACATCCAGTGCAAAAGTAAATGTAATGCTCTTGAGTATGTTGCATGTCTGATAAACCATCAGTCATTTAAGAAATATCAGTCTGCTGTCTGTTTTTTTCAAAATTGACTCTGGTGAAGGTAAAGGAAGCTTAGTGATAAAAATCACTTGGTAATAGGGTATATGCTTAGTCTTATAGCATCTTGTTATGCTGAGTTCAGTTGATATCACTTCTGAGACCTACTATTTTCTGAAGGAAAACAGAGAAGCAGAGGGTCCAAGGAAGTGGGAGGTGGAAAGGGATTAGGAGGAGGAGGGAGGCTGAAGTTCAGATGTATTGTATGAGAATAATAATAATGATAATAATAAAAATAATAATGATAAAAGCACCACCTTCATAGAACACACCATCTTGTGGAAGATGTTATAACAGAGAAGCTGCACCAATGAAATATCAACAATATAGTCACCGATATAAGTCTTGCATAGTGACAACACTAGTTGACATTTCAAAATGAATGGAGGAATGTCACATGCTCCTCCCCTGTTGATGAAGATCAATAGAATAATTAACAACTGTGTAGAAAGGGAGAATCAGTCTTCTCCAGGAACAAGTCCCCTGATAGGTGGTCTAATCCTAAGTGGTCAGCCTTAAACACGTAAACACAACAACACTATTTGAATTCATCAGCTTGTGTTTATATATACATATATGTAATAATAATAATATAAAAAAGAGACCATGAAGTTGATAGCGAATGAAGGTCATAGGAGGAGTTGGAAGGGGGAGTATGGTGTGTAATTGATGCAAACAGGGAATTCATATCTAAAATTCTCAAAAGATAATCTAATAAATGATTAAAATTACCTCATATTGATTAGTACTAACCTATTTAAATCATTCTTTAGATTTTTAGGATCTTTAACTGATGTGGGATTTAACTGATGCTGTAAATATCATATAAAGAAACTGTATTGGGCCTGTACAGGAAATAGAGCTAGGTGGGGAAATCTAAACAGAATGCTGGGAGAAAGAAGGAGGAGTTAGTGAGAAGCCATGTAGCCCTGCCAGAGACTGATGCCAGAACTTTACCCGGTAAGCCATAGCCTCGTGGCAATACAAAGATTAATAGAAGGAGGCCATTTTCTTTCAAACCATCACAATGTATTTGTGTGTGTGTGTGTGTGTGTGTGTGTATGTGTACACGCACATGTGTGTAAGTGTGAGAATGTGGCATGCATATGGAGGTTAGAGGAAAACTTTATAGAAGTGTTTCGTGGAACTTGCCTATACACCATAACAGACCTGATTAACAGCACTCCCAGTCCTTCGGGATGCCTGCTTCATGAAACAGTCTGTGTGACATCATGCAGGACACAGAAGCACTGGATATGCAGGACCCACAGAGAAATGACTGCTGAACTTGCCTAAAGGTGAGATGATCCTTTGGGGTTCCTGCTTCATGAAAGAGTCTGCCAGACATCATGCAGGATACAGAAGAAAGTGACTGGCAAACTGCCAATATAGGTGAAACTATCCTTGAAATTTCCTGCTTCATGGAAAAATCTACTGGACACTATGGGCCTGTAGGCTGAAGATGGATACCCCAACGGTAAAGAAGAACTCTGGGTGACTGTACAGGCAGTGAGATGTCTGTGTCAATTCTGGAGTTTTGGAAGTTGTTTATAATGTACTTTCTGTTTACTTAGGTAATATTATATCCTTCTGGAGTCTTTGGTGGAGTTGAAGAATTTATAGTTATAGTTTTCCTTAGTTATGATAAAAGATAAAGTAGATATAAATATTGTAACTGCAATTCTTGCTTCATAACTGTTTTGTTATATGTAATTTTACTATGTTAAAGCCTTCCTTTTTTGTTTAAACAGAAAATGGGAAATGGTGTAGGAGGTCCTTCTTTCTATGTGTTGCTTGTATTGGTTAATGAATGGAAACTGTCTTGGCCTTATAGGGCAGAACTTAGGTAGGTGGAGAAGATGGAACTGAATTCTGGGAGGAAGAAAGCAAAGAGGGAGATGCCATGGATCTGCCAGAGACAGACACTGAGAATTTTACCTGGTAAGCCACTGCTATGTGGCAATACACAGATGAACAGAAATGGGTTAAATTAAGATGTAAGAATTAGCCAATAAGAAACTAGAGCTAATGGGCCAAGCAGTGATTTAATTAATACAGTTTCTGTGTAGTTATTTTGGGACTAAGCTATCAGGTGGCCTGGACAAATAAGTGTCTCCTACAGTTTCTACAGTTTCTCTCCTTCTACCTTTATGTGGTCACTGAGGATCCATCTCAGGTTTTCAGTTTGCATGACTACTGCTCTTACCTACAAGTCATTTTACCAGTCCAAAAGTTTCTATATTGAGAAATACTCAAAAGACAGCAACATCACTAGTGTTGGCATCTAAAGCAACAATAGTAAGATGAGAACAATGTAAGTCTTGCCTCCTGAAGCATTTCTACTAGGAATATTCTTTATTTATAGATCATATCCAACTTACTAATTCTGTCATTTGGATAAGTTTTGTTCACGTAAGATCCAACTACTTGACTATTTAAAATCACAGTTATAATTTTAGGCACATAGTATACATCTTTGGGAAACAAAAATTCCTTTCTTTTTTGTATTTTCATGAATTGAAGTTATGTGATATTTAAGTATAATACCACACTGAGCTTATTGTTTACTCAGGAGATCTTAGCACTTGCCATTACTGACATCAACTCTATGTTGATCTTTCACTGTTGGTACAGTCGCTTTAAATATGGTTCTTTGTGAATATTTCCTGTTCAAAGGACAGGTCCTTTCAGGGTGGTCCTGAAACACATGTCAAATACAGCACACTTTCCTTGTTCCCAAGGTAAGCAATCAGATGAAGTAATCAAAGGTTGCTAAGAAAATTAAAGCTATTTAATATCATTAAAAATTTTAAGATATCAATTTTATGGTTCTATTTCTGTGATATAAATTTTAGTAGTCTTTAAAGTTTTTTGGGCATAGTGACCGATGACTTTAAATGTTGGGTTTTTTGACAACTTGATTGATATATTCCAGTAGAAACGGTATAAATCATGAAAATTTATCTAGTTGACCAAAACATTTTTCACAATGAGGAAAAAAAAAATCTGTCCTCACTGCTAAATATATAATAACAAAAATCTTATCTGCCATTCTAAACAATCTTTCCATTTCTCCTTCTCCATCTTGACCTACTATAGCCGAAACAAGTGCCTGCATTAGGGTTTATGTATAGGTCCCAGTTCTGGTGCCAGAGTTATAGATGCTGAAGTAAAAGCTGAGGGACTGGCTTTAAAATCTGCTGTACCTGAAGTTATGAATTTCGGTTGCCTTGCCTACAATTAATTAGCAAGGTTTAACTCTAAAAATAGACTTGCAATATCTGCCATGAAGTTACGGAATCATGAAGAAATTTAGGTATTTTTATTTTTTTCCTTTTTGGCTGTTCCATTTGTCCTCTTGGTGCCAATCAATATATCTATACTTATATGAGTGAGTAGATTGAAAACTCAAGGTCTGATGTCTAGGTTGTGTGACTGTTAATTAAATAAACCTAATTTCCAAGTCCATCTCAGAATATAGTCCCTTTACACCAGTATGAATACGTTTCTGTTATTTTATAGCTAGTTTATATTTTATAAAACTGGTGTTAGTTCCCAGGAACTTGCAGATTTCATAAGTATACAATCTTCAGGTAATATTCTGAATGTAATTTAAAAAGACTTTCATTCTTAGAATGAAATTTTGACTTCTAAAATCACTAGAAGTTGTAGAGTGAAAACAAGAGCCCTCTACTCCAATTGTTGCTTATGGAGGGCTCCATGGGCAACTCTTAACATTTTGATTCAAATAAAAAAAACATTTCATTAAATTCATATAAAACATTCTAAGAAGGTATAACTTGTAACCGATATACAATTAGCTCAATTCTCCACCATTTGTAAGAATTCAAGTTTCCTGGTTTTTTATTCTACATCCTTACCACTTGGCGTCTAATTTCCATTTCTTACCCACTTACTGACATCATTTATCTGCCCTTAAAATCTCTCCTTCTAGCCCCGTCTGAATTTGTACTTTCATAATCAATTCAATGGTGTTTTGTAAAGGAGTAAAGAAGACTAAACCAGGTTTTCCATATGCAGTTATTGTTTGTACTCTCCTTACCATGGAGAGTGAGTGTTCCAATGGTCATGAAAGCAGCTATGAAATTGTGTTGTCTGCATCCTGTACTCTGTGATTATCTCCTCACAACTCCATTTGTTTACTCATTACGTATTTTGTGATAATGTTTTTCATTCATGCATTAAATATATACTATATACCTGATAAGCCTGGGTGCCTGAGTTCAGTGCTAGAAACCTGATCCTGGACTACTTGGGTAGGCCTTGCTGGCTGTCTCACTCTGTTGGACTCAGAGGTGCTGCTCACCTAGATGCCAGCTTTACTTTCCCTTGAGAATTTCTGTCCATGCTTCACACGGTCTTGTTACCTTGTTACTTCTATCCAGTATTGTGGCTACAGTTTTTAAAATGAAAATCAGAGTCTATTGCTTACTGGGCTTAAAAATAACTTCTGTTTGCTGACTTGTGAGTATACTGTAATGAAAATACGAAAACCAAATTATCTTTAATAATCTTTCTTTAATAAACTTCCTTTGCTGAAATACTACATCGAAGTAGATCAGAAAACAAAATCAAAACTCTTCTTGAAGATCTCAGGTTTGTAGTAGATTGAGGAAATGGGATGGTGGTGTGGTAGAGCAGTTGGGCATTTCAGTAAATGAATACCTTCTACATGGCATTTGTAATTTATTTCATCAGATAACAGATTCACCCTCCAAGCCTTAAAATCATGGAACACAAGCTGTGAAACTACTGACAGAATAACAGAAAAATCCCACCAATTTTTCTTCTTAGCTTTAGGGTTGCAAGTATAAATAATTCAAGAGAAACCTCAATTTGCATATTCTAAAGCAGGTCTAATGCAAACAAGAAGATCTTATTCTTCTGGAACACAACCTATCAATGCTTGCTATGCGATGAGTAATTTATCCGTCGTTGTTAAGCTTAAGGCCCAGTTAGTTCAGTGTTTCCCTTCATTCTAATGCTTTGGGGTACTTGGTAGTAAGTGTAGTTCTGGCCATCAATCCTAATCACTTAAGGCATTGAATCAGTTGGTTTTTAAATAAATGTATAAAACTAAAGACAAGAAGAATAAACACGTTCCCCATACTTAGTATTAGCAGAAACAGAATGAAATAGACTGCCAGAGAATAGTGTTATTTTCTAACCTTGACTCCATCATTTACCAAGCTATGTTAATACAGGAAAACTTCAGATTAAGGAATTAAAACATAGATAATTGCTTGACTTTATTTTTACATTAACAAGCAAGGGACAAGAATAAATGCTATATACATAGCAATATAATTTATAGTAAGTTTTGCTATAAATCTCAAAAATATTATGTTACTTTGAAGAAGAAGATATGCTCCATATTAATTAATTTCAGGCCTCCTAATCTGAATAAATCTCTAGGGTTTTACAAAAATCTTAACTATATGGAACATTTCTATATTTGGTGACATTTGGGGAAATATATTAGTATCTTTGAGACATCTTCTTATTTAGACAGGACATCTAAATGGGCAAAAAATCATATAATTGAGAAAGTAGCAGCATCTCTAGATAGCATATCAGGATCACCAGGATACTGCTAAGACCGAAGATAGAGCATAGACAAGAGACCTAGTCACATCAATTTCTGAATAACAATGTGTGTTTCAGGGTGTATTTGCATTTCTCAGAGATCTTGATTGAGAAAATGCATGCTTCTATAATCCTTCTGAGTTCCTGCCTTAAATCAGTTTCTTTATTAATCAAGCCCAGCTATAAACATTTTTAAGACCTGCACATTTATAGAGGTCAGAGAACATTTAGTTTTTCAGTCTTCTCATCACAGAGCATAAAAAGAGATGTCACTACCATGTCTACAGGCCATCAGAGGTCAGTTTTTTATGAGGCAGTAATTGTGATCTGTATTTTCCAGATTTACCTCCACAAATTCAGTCTCATTTTTGTGTTTGGAGTTTGGTAGAATTTTCTTTTCTGCCACTCAGTAGTAAATATACATTTCCAGGGATTTTCAGCATTGTCACAAAAAAGACTTGTTGACCCTTTGTGTGGTTCAGCTTGTCTCTCCCCTTTCTGTCTCTACTTCAGGAAAGTGATTGGAAATTTGACAAGTCTAAGCTTCAGAAAAGTGACTGTGAACACTTACATTTCCTTAAAAAGCTGGGTCACACACTGTGCAGTGTTCCCTTTTATTTAACTTGCTTTAAGGATGTAACCAGAGCCAGGCAGGGTGATAACTCTGAGGACAAAGCATTCACCAGCATTGATAAGGACTTTCTCTTTTCTTCTCAGCTATTGTTCCTTCTTTTTCTTAGAAAGGAACACATGTGTATACCTCATGTATATACATGTGTATATCGTTGGAAACGGAATGGTCTGCCTTTGTTCCACAGTGACTGCCTCTGATTGATATATTGCTGCTTGGGGGTAAATTAAATTAAAACTGAATGTAAAAGGCTTAGTAAGTTCCTGAAATTTAGGAGATTCAGAGGCTTCTCCCCAGGCTCTCTACAGTATACTAGTTACTGTGTAGAGACTTGCTGACTGCCGAGCTTCCTGCTGGGTGTGCAGGTGCTACAGGAGCACGGCTTCTGTCCACCACCACTCTAGTACTCAGCTTCTCAGCGGGGCAGCTACCTTCCAGCTACTGACACTCCTGTAACACTTCACATGTGCCCGTGTGTGTCACCAAACAGCTTAATGGCTTAGTGATGTGGGAGTGTTCTCCTGTATTTTTTATTACTCTTATTGGTTGAATAAAGAGCTGCCTGGCTTATAAGATGGGTCAGCCCTTAGGTGGGCGGAGTAGACAGAACGGAAGTTCTGGGAAGAGAGAAGGAAGTGAGCCAGACGCCAAGAGCCACCGTCGCAGATGGATGCAGGTTAGACCTTTCCCGTACGTCACCACGTGGTGACTTACAGACTTTTATAATGGGTTAGTTTATGAGGTGAGGGCTAGCTGGGAAAAGGCTAGTGATAATAAGCCAGGCAGAGTTTAAATGAATACCGTTCTCATGTTCTCATTTCGGGCATAAGCAAGCAACCAGCAGCTGAGCGAGCCAGCAGCTGGGGGCTTGGGAGCCAGAAGCTGGGAACCTACAACGCACACCTCTCCCCTAATTACAACAGCTTAGGAGACAAGACTCCCATTGTTTACTTCTGGGGAAGTTTTTGCTTAGTTCTGCTCTATCTTTTAGTTCATTGCTGGATGATGGTCTATGACCAGTAGGCATTAGTTCACGTTGCGCCAGGAAACTCACAGAATACTGTCCTGTATTGTGTGCATACTCTATCCTTTCCTTCAAGTCTCTCTCTTCTTATTGTTCTACCTCAGTTTTGAAGACCTAGCTTCGGATCTTGTTTTATATTATGCTTAAATGTGATTTAAGTGTCACATTCAGACATTTAACCACAGCATGCTGTTTAGACTTTAGTTGAAGATCTAATTGGTTACAAACTAAAGGCACAACATAGCAAAATGAACATAAAATGTCTTTAAAATTACGTGCAACTCAAATTTTGGATTAGCTAAGAAAACCTGGAATAATAATTCTAAGTTTAGTTCTCCCATCAAGAAAATAGATATAGTACTCCAGATACAGATCACAAAGTATTAAATGCATCAGTGTATATAAAAACAGTAAAATTTTTAATATGGTCATCACCACCTCATTTTTTGTCTGTTCTGAGTAGTAAGTGCATCACACATCTGATTTCATCATTACTTCATTTACAAACTAGAAAAATGATACTCAACTATTTCCAATATTTAGGGTAAATGAAATTTAGATTCAGGTTTCAAACCTAAGCTTGACACATCTTAAAGTCTATATTCAAACTAATATCTAATATGACCTCTGATATGTTCATTTTATTGAAACAGTTGATTTCTCCAATCTGTTCATGTGTAATACCTATATAAACTAGATTTAGAGAAAAAATTATATGACTTTTTTAAATCTGGGTTTCTGAAGATATCTTCATAAACTTCTATGTTTTGATCATGTCAAATCTCATTCACATATTGTCTTAGTGTTCTATTGCTGTGAAGAGCAATACCATGACCATGCCAACTCTTATAAAGGAAAGCATTAAATTGGAGCTGGCTTACAGTTCAGAGGTTTAGTTCACTATTGTCATGATAGGAAGCATGGCAGCAAGCAAGCAGATGTAATGCTGAGAAATAGTTTGAGAGTCCTACATCTGAACCTTCACACAGTGGGGAGAGAGAGAGAGAGAGAGAGAGAGAGAGAGACAGAGACAGAGACAGAGACAGAGAGACAGAGAGAAGAGAGAGACTGGGCCCAGCTTGGGCATTTGAAATCCCAAAGCCCATTCCCAGTGTCACAAGGCCACATCTCCTACTGCCTTTCTAGTAGTGCCACTCCCTAATGACCAAATGTTTAAACATATGAGTGTATTGCATCCCTATCCAAAGCACCACACATATCAACACCTATTTTCCAAAACCATTGTCTCAAGTTAGGAGCGACTACTGGAGTAAATGAGATTAAAATTCATACTAAAACTGGCACATGTCTAGCATTTGGATGACACCTGTGACTTGCTGATGACTACTGTACTGAATGTTACAGGGATGGAAGAGAGTCATTATTACAGAAACTTTTTAAGAGCAAAGACTGATGCATTTGTTTATGCTATTCTGTCACGAAGGAGAGCATCTAATATAGAAACTCACTGGATCCTGACATAAAAATTATACAAAAATATATAGAGAGAATACAAATAAATTTTGTCATATTTTCCTTTTATGCTCACTCTGAATTTGCAGCTATATACAAAACCTTGTCCTGAGTAGCAACAGTAAAACAAACCAACATGTTATTACATTATTACTTATCCAGTTTGGCAGATGCTGGTCTTGAGCATGTTAAAATACATACAGGCCTTAAAGAAGCAGAAGCATTAGTTAGTCATTGTCATTACTTGAAAATTCTTAGGAAGTTCAATTTGCTTGAGAAGCTTCGATAAAGGAGGAAGAGAGTACCTTTACTTGGGAGATCCTATATTTTTCTACAGGAAATTTAACAAGACAGACATGAAGGCATTCTTATATATCTAGCCAGTCTTGTGAAACAGCCCATGCAACCACAGTGATACGGAAAATGAAAAATAAGAGTGATCAGACTATTTCAGGAAAATAGATCAGCACAAACAAAAGATGAAATGAATCAACAAAGTGATCTTCTGCCTGGTTTTGGCAACTGAAGATAGAATGATGATTTATTAAGAAACATATGTATTTATTTTTTCCTGGGATCTTTTCTTTATCTTTTATTTGCTTGGCAAAATTATCTTTCTCTTCTGTTCGTCAATAAGTACAAAATTATGGCTAATCCCAGTCTATAAGTGGACACTTATCAACAATAATATACCTTTAGGCTTCACAAAATTTTGTAAATATCCCCTACAGTTAGTAATCCATTGTAAAAGTTCAATGATAATGTTGAATTTATTTTCCTTTGGAAAATAGCTCTTAAAATTTTGATATCAACACAGTAGGGTATGTTAGTTTAATAAAAGAAACAGCTATCCTCTAGCTTTCATTATTTGAAGCCTTTGGCTATTTTCTATGTATGCTATAGTCTTTAATTCAGCCTTCAATGAATACACACAAAGCTTTATTTTTCAGGGCTACTTTTAAAATAGACTTATGTAAAAGAGAACAATTTTTGTAGCATTATCGCTCAGATGATATGAGAAAACTAAGCATATAAAAACAAAGCCCTAACTTAAACAGAACATTAAGACTTTAGACAAAAAGATATACTTTTGATATTATGTAAAAATTTATTTTTGATAAGCAAGCCGACATCTTTGGTAGTAAATACATTCCCGTTGTGTAAGGATGCCTTCCTATTGGCATGTTTAAGAGCAATGGAATGCATAATGCTGGTGGATCATGCCACTCTCTTTTCTGCATATCTGTTCTCCTAAAAGCTCACAGTTGTAGGAGGCTTGCAGATGTTGGAGGCAGTTATTTTCAGTCATGTGCAAACATGGACTTCTGAGGGTGCTGGCTCAGTCTGTAGAAATGTTATATGTGCTTGAGCATATGCTAAAGGATTCTGCCACCTACCAAGAGAAAATGCTTTATCTCACCTGTTGAGTCCCATTTTCTGTACACAAAATTATAGATGTGTCTGAATGAGTACTATGTCTCAATGATGGTGTAAAAGTGTTTTGTAGATAGGCTTGGTCCATTTACCCTTCCCTATTAGCCAACAGAATGTCCTGAAGCCCACAGTGGTTTGTCTGTTGCATATTGCTACTAGGACTATTAAAAAAAATGATGACACATGGTAACGGAGTTACTTTATATGTGAAATCATGATAAAATCTGTAGATCATAATTCCTAAATACCAGATGAAAACTCAGTCTTTGGAGAAAGCCTGGTGGTATGTGTATACTCCACTCTTTTTAGAAATCTGATTCTAAATCAGAAAACACTAATCTCAAAATGGAGAGACAACGGTTTATTTTTTAACTTTGTATAAATGTAATTTATACAGAAAAGGCATATTAAAATATTCTAAAATCTAGATTTTACACGTGCGTGGCATAGGGCTTAAATGGCATACTCTGCACACTCTTATGATATCCCCACTGATAAAGAGACATTTAAATACAGAGACTACTTTGCTGCTACAGGAGAGGCCATAGTTCCCTTTTTGGGTGCTTGGCTGCAAATAAGGAGGGAATATTTTATATTTGTCACATACTCTTCTTGTATGACCAGGGATAAGATGCTAGTAGATAGAGATTTCCTCAAAATCCAGAAGACAGTTTCAGAGAGAGGCTGTATAGTTCAATTTTCTAACATAAAGTAGATGATGTTCGTGGTAGAAGGCAAAGAACTAGAAGATATCAAACCACTGAGTTAATGTGGAAAAGGATAAGGAGTTAAGGGTCACTAAGGTAGCTGTAGTAAGGCGAATAACTAGAAGTCAAAAGATTAAAAATGCCATTGTGTCAATAATCCTAAATTTGACCTTTATGCTCATTTGTACAGATGAGCTAAAATCTTTACAATTAAAGCAAAAAAAACAAAAAACAAACAAACCAAAACCAACCAAACAAACAAACATAAAAACCAGCTCACTGTGATACTTATATAATAAGTTTGTCCTGGAAGAAAAAGTAAATGTTCCATTTCTTCTGCAGAAAAATTGGTAGAGTTCAATAAAAATAAGCAGTAAACTGAAAGAAAAAGAAAACTAATTTCACATAAAACAATTGTTATCAAGGTATTTTGTATATATGTGTGTGAGATGAACTAGTGGAAGGATCTAATTCATGACATTATTATAACTTTGCAGCATACAGAATACACAGTACAAGGACTCATCCTAGACACTCCTCAGAGTCAGCGTTGATTTCAATTATGATATTTTTTTTGCTAATATATTACTGGGAAAGTAGGATTAAATCAAAACAAAAGGCACTCCTAAAGAACAAAAATGTCTTCATGTAGTCCAAAGAAATAAGAAGTAAGCAAATGCTGTGAAGAAGAGCTCAGAAAAACGTGCTCAATGGCATGGAGCTTGAAATCACCCATAAAAATGAATACATTATCCATCTTTTCCTCCTTTGGCACTTCTGCTTCTGACATTACCATGTCTGGTGTGCTAAGATTTGGAGAATGAAGCTGGGAAATGTGATAGCAAATCCTTAACTCAAGCAGCAGTGTACAAGCAGGCTGTTAAACTGTCATGTTAGTGGACTGCAAAATGTCAATGTGATTTTAGAATGATTTATTAGACCTATAACAGTCAAAATAAATAAATATGGCTCCATAGTTTACAACTCATGGATAGTTCTTCTAATTCACAATCCAAACATGACATTTTCTATTAGAATGATATTTCAAACATTTACAAACAAATATTGGAGTTTTCCTTGAGATTTTTTTTTAAACATTCTCAGCATACTATTTCAGTGGCTCTTCAAGGACGGATATTTCAGTGATTCTTCAAGAAGGGGTGTCCAGTAAAGAATTGCTAAATGGTTATGTGAAAGAAGGGTAGTGAATGGAATGGATGATGCAACTCATTATAGTATTCACCATTAAAGACACAGGCATTGTAAAGGCAAATGAACCTTGTCATGTCTTCCTTCAATGTGCTGAGTGTGTTGATAACTGAAACACCCCAAATTCATGGCTTCTTTGTTCCAATAGCTATTGTTACATACACATAACACACACACACACTCAAAAAGAGTTTATAGATTATATAAAGTGTTAGATACTGGGTATTTATTTATTGATTGATTTACAACACAGATTTTCCTGACAGCAATATTTTTTTGCTCACATATGATCATTACTGAAGGCACTATACTTTATAGTTTATCACTTTAGACATAGAGTGATATATTAGAATTTTCTGAAAACTTTATAAAAAGAGTATATTTTATTTAGTGGTTTTCATATGATTGTTAAATTTTATTCCCTTATACATATAGATCTTTCACTTTTGTGACAACATCCTTCAAAATAAATAGAATATATTATTAAAAACATATTTTTATAAGCTGATAAGAAGGGTTAAAATATAGGCATTTACCTACCAAAGTGCTAATGTCACTAAGCTATGGTATTGAGTATATTGAAGACCATGTACTTAATATATATTACATGTACTATTCATAAGCTAATTTTTACATAAATTCTTAGAGTGGTGCTGGCAATCAAACCCAGGGCCTCACATACGCTAAGTGCTTACTTTACCATTGAGTTACATTGCTAGGCCCTAACAGATTTTAAATTGTATCATCTTACATACAGTGAACTTTTGAAAAAAGGAAATTCTGATTGTTACTTAGGTCACTTGTGCCTCAAATTGACAAACACCAAGTATAGATGAAATAGCACATAGGCCTCTTCTATAACTAAGCAACATTTTTTTTAAGTTAGAAAAGTAAGACACCAGAAACAAGGGCTAAAAACAAATGGGAAAAATCAAAGAATGTTTGGGTGTGTTTTCTAAAGAGCACAAATCATATCCTTGCACATAGCACTGTTTACTTTTCCCCTTTGTTTGAATGCACACTGCTGCAGAAGAGTCATTTTAAAAGTATGCTCTACACCATCTAGGGTACTGCCTGTGTTTTCTGTATTTTAGGTTTCATGTTTAGGTATCTAATCTATTTGGATTTTTTAAAGAATTGCTTTAGTGTGTGCAAAGTAATCAATATATGTCTAATTTCATTTTTCTGCATGTTCACATACTGTTTGGGCAGCATCATTTGTTGAAGATGCTCTCTTTTCTCCAGCTTATATTTTTGTGTTATCTTTGTCAAATACAAATGGCTGGACACATGTTTAGGTCATTGGTTTTGTTTCATTGTTTTACATGTCTATTTTTGTGCTGGTACCATATTGCTTTTATTACTATGGCTCTGGAATATTAAAATCTGCAATAGCAATCTTTTCAGTATTGTCCATGTATGACTATGTACAAATATACGTACATATTTTTAATGAAATTGTCTTTTAATCTGGGTTGACATTGCTCTTTCCAAGAGCCAAAAACCATCTAATAAAAACCTCAGCAGCAGACTTCTCATATCCTTTTATACTTGTTGGCCAGGGTGGTCCAAGAGAGTCACAGAACTTTGCAGAAATTGTTGCTGCCCTGAGTTGCACACCAAGGGTAGAAAATAAGTCCCAATTTCTGAAGACATCATGTACTTCAGACACATGGTTCAGAGACCTCTGAGCTGGAATTTATCTAAATGCCCCCTCCCTGAGGACTACATTTCACTGTACTAGAAAACACTATGAATGCTTCCAAAGGAGGAAATCAAACAATAGTCCTACTCAGTTCTGATACCTAAAAAATGAAAACAACATTAAAAATAAAACAAACAAACAAAGACCAATGACCAACATAGGATGATAGCCCTAAGGATGCAATAATGGTATGCAGCTTGTTGCATAGTAACCAACTGCTCTCTAACTGGACTTAAGACTCACTTAAAAAGGGGAAAACAGCCCTTGTATTGGAAACCTAGCCAACTACCTACTATTAGTGAAGTCATGATCTTAGAGGAGAACCTATAACCAACACCAGCACAAACCCTAACTACCATCTAAGCATCTGTCCTTATACTCACAGGTAAGTGTAGTTCTCACCTTCGCCAATGAAATTTCTCTTTGCAACACACAGAGATCATTACAGAAACCCAAAACCAATCAATCTGCAGAGGAGTGGAGCCAAGTCCCGAAGATACACCTACAAAATCATTCTTACACCTAAGGCTCAGGAAGAGGGGGTAGGAAGATTGCAAGAGCCACAGGATCAGGGACTTTGCTGTGAGACTGTCTCCTAGTAATGTCAGATGCTATACCCATTAAGTCTTACCAGCGTGACTACCTGAATATTATCTGAACAAGGAGAACTGCAAAGACATGCTAAAGTAAATGGGGTAAAGCCCATGAGGTCTGAACCCTGTACAAAGAACTAAAGGCAGCTAAGGAATACTGAGTTGAAGTCTTCCTCAGGCATGTGGTTATCCCATTCTAAATAGTCCTGGAAACGTAGATACAGACTGAGTAGATTAGGGGTGTGTGTGTGTTATGTATGCAACAATAATTACTGAAAAAAATGGCCATGAATTTGAAAGAGCAAAAGGTGTCTATGGCTATGTTTGCAGGGAGGAAATGAAGTAATTATATTCATCTCAAAAATAAAAGAAGTAATAAAAATTTGAGAATTATTTTTCTTAAAGAGTTTCTTCATATTTTTTTCTCCTATTAGTTTTCACTCAAATTTTAGTCCATATTGTCTCCTTAACTGTTTTGATGTCCAAAACAGCCTTCCTACTCTCAGTTCTATAAAACTATTTGGATGAGTTGGCAAGATGGCTAAGCAGGTAAAGGTGCTGTTGTCACAGATGGGAACATGGATTCACTCCCCAGAACCCACATGGTGGAAGAAGGGGACCAATTCTAAAAGGTAATCTATCGTTCTCCCATTATGGCTATGAAATCTACAAATGTACTGCATACGTATGGACTTCCATATACACAGAGCAAATATCACTTGCTAACCAAAACTTTAAAATGGGCAGTGGGTAATTTATAATGTGTTTTTCTAAGAAATCCTTTATCATTTTAGATCTGTTAATGCAAAAATATGTGACTGCATGATGCAGGAGTTGCTTTGGATGTTTGGAGCTGACAGAAAACTAAGAATATCTGTCCAGAAATAGTAATTTTCATTACTTTGGGTATATTATTCTCCATAGATATAAATTTTCTAAGCTAAAAAAGAATTATTAGTTATTGTGATAATTAGGGTGCAAGTCAATTATATACACTATAGGGATAATTTAGAAGAAGGAAGAGATATATACTTATATTGGCCTAAAATGTAGGCAAATATAAAAATTTCCCAAGGGTCAGAGATGAAGGTAGAGTTACAGGTATGCCCATCTTCAGGTGAAGACTAAGATCTATATTTGAGCTTTCAGGTATGATAGGCAGTAGTCATGTAAAGAACATTTCAATGACTTCACCATTCATTTCATCATATGTGTGTTTATGTGTATATGTATGCCATTATGATCATATATACATATATGTATATTATGTAAAGAAAGAAATTGTAAAGTTGATGTTATATTCTTTACATGGGAACTGCCTACAATACCTGAATATGTGTGTGTGTGTGTGTGTGTGTGTGTGTGTTTATGGATGTTTAGAGAGTTCATGTCTCTAAAGTACATGTAGGTCCTAATCCATGTTCTCAAATTAGTCATGCCAAAATGAATTGTACCGATAAGATCCAGGCAGTGAAGAAATACTGAGTGAGCATCCTCCTCAGGGAAGAGCATACCAATTGATTATCAGATTCTAAAATGCCCTGAAAACATAGCTACAGACTGAACAGTTTGTGTGTGTGTGTGTGTGTGTGTGTGTGTGTGTGTGTGTAAAATAAGCTCTATCAGTTCAACAAGACCCAGACATTCTCCAGTATGTAGAACAGAAATGAATAAGCTGTACAGCTAAAAAAACCCCATCATTTCATACCCGATATCCCTCACCACAATCCATTATCCTATTACTATATTTCTGCTCTGGACTTTGGGTGAAGAACATGAGATTTCAGTACTAATTATTTAAATTTATTGACTATTTTTTCATATTTCATAGAAAATTAAAAACTTTTCTTTATTACTTTCATTTTTCAGAAATTCTGGTCATTTGCCTACTTGGCTAGTGGCTCATGCAGGTACACAGTAGATTTTCTTAAGAATCAGGGTCGGTTGCACTATTGTTGGCTGAGCCTAGGCAATCCAGTCACTGCTGAGGTCTTAGTGTCCCCGTCCTACCTACATCATGCTCCAAATTCTACTGAAATTGTTAAGAAATAATTATGGTTCCCTTTGTATACTGACTGCCTTTGTAGGCCTTGGCAAATATAATAAACAGGAAAGAAAGAATCCCAATTTTAACAGCTTAACATTTGGAAACACCAATTCTTTTTCCATGTTTGCTCTTTCTTTAGTCTTTGTAACAATGGGGTTTGATCTGGGGTTTGCCTTTTGTTACATTCCTTTTTATTTCAAAATGATAGATATATTTGCCTTCTCTTTATTTTAAGAGATGTTTTTTCCAGGCTCATAAATAGCCACATAAAATTATTGCTGTCAAATGTCAATATATTTATTTTTCTGGTTGATGACAATATGAATACTTATCCCTTAAATTATAATTTTCCTTCAAAATGCCTGTCATATAGGTTTTTAAAATCAAGATTATATTAAGGCTATGTTTTGGCAAATCAGTTACTTTTTTTATACAGCTAGATAGATTGTTAGCCTTTCTTGTTGTGAATTCTTGTATTTTTATAGTTATTTATATGTTGCAGGCCAGTATTCTATAGAATGTGTTCTTCAGAACATGTGTCACCACAGAGCTGAGGCAAAGATGTTCTTCACAGAATAATTGGATTGTGAAATGTTATACACAATATTTTCTTTCCTGAGGATTCACAATGAATAATGAAATATTAAAAGCTTTAAATAGGAAGGGAAATATTTGAACAGTATCTAGCATCACATATCCCAAAAGTAACAATGCAAATTCTTTTTTGTTTTGTTTTGTTTTGTTTTTTGAGACAGGGTTTCTCTGTGGCTTTGGAGCCTGTCCTGGAACTAGCTCTTGTAGACCAGGCTGATCTCGAACTCACAGAGATCCGCCTGCCTCTGCCTCCCGAGTGCTGGGATTAAAGGCGTGCGCCATCACCGCCCAGCTACAATGCAAATTCTTTAATGAGAATAATTCTTGTCTTTCAAGCAACTGTTACCATTTACATTCTTGTAAACAAGAGTAAGTTCTCTGAGAAAAGGAATTCAGAGACTCCTGTCTCAGAAGGCACCCATAAAAATTGGTCCAAAAGAATAAATAAAATCCTGATGTAAATTCAAAATGTGAAAAGTTTTTCAGATTTATTCACAAATGTTTCTGACTAGTGCCACTGAGTATGATGTAAATAGGGTTGAACTGTTCAGATGACTACATGAAAGACCTCAGTATTATCAATTTTCTTATTTGGTTTGTTGAGTTTAGTTCTAATATGGGAACATTTATGACATTTGATTTGGCGAGGAACTCAAATCTTAGCTCTGTCCCCAGATACGTCACAAATGCCAACAAATGATCTTTAAGGAAATTGTGGTGAATATGGCACTCCAGATCTAAACCTTTACTGCAAAACCAGGAAACGTAATTAACAAGTAATGGCTCTGCCATGAAGGAAGCAAACAGAAATCCTGAATTCAGATTTGTTCTCTGCTCTTAACTGGGAGCTGAGGAGAGGTGAGGATGCAAAGAACAGTCCCATGACTCTGTGCTTTGAAACATCTGATAAATGGTTAGACCATCTAAAAATTATGAGTAATTAAGGAAAACATTAATCCAACCAAATATTCATATGAACTTAAAGCGATGTGAGCTGTATCTATTTCTATACAAATGACAAATGCAAGCCACACAACATGTCGACAAGTGGTCCTTAAGTCTTGCTCTTAAAGCACACGAAAGAGGAAGAAGTTATCCCATACATCCCGTTGTTCCTGTAGATTCCTGCAGTCCCTTCTCGCCTTCTCACGTTCATCTTCCTCTGCAGCTGCCCACTCTGTGCTATGCCTCTTTCCTACAGGATCTACCAAGTTCTTTGTTTGAATTTACTTCGGGAAAGTAAATATCTTTGTTAAGGTATCCCTACCTCTGGTGATTTCAATCTATATTCATTTGGAAAAAAAAATGTTCTCAAAGCATTCTTCAAAAAATTCTACCTATGTCATCTTCACATTGGTCAGTTACTCAGCACTATTTGTGTGTGTGTGTGTGTGTGTGTGTGTGACTGTGTCTGTGTGTGTGTTTATAAGAAATGTTTCTCATTCAGTAATTTGGAATTCAATTCTATCAGGATAAAAATGTGGTAAATGTGAAGAAGGACCAAATAGTATAATTTTAAATAGTGCTGTAGTTTGGCATAAGTGTAATTTAAACAGTGCATGAAAATAAATGACATTTTCAGGTATTATATGACATTGTTTCTATAAAATTCCAGTCTAAGCCATAAATCATGGCCTTTGAATCAAATACCTAAGTGCACTGATGCATTTCCAACAAAAAACTCATTTTAACTGTGAAAAACCTACTGGCACGCAGGATTTAATAATCAGAAGCTCTCAGCTGCTTCCCTGAAATTAAAACTTGAGTTAGCTTAGGGTAAATGAAGAAATCAGCATTACCTTTGGTTGTATTTTAACCAAGTTACCTTTGAATCCAATCAAAATTAGGTATTTGTTTCTCAGTCTGAACTGTGGGCGATTCCTATGGTAATTGAGCATACTTAATTTAGTTTAATAAATTTTTTTCTGAATAAAAATGTACACCAAACACTGAACAGAATGAGAGAGGAACAAGATCAATTTCTGTAGTTAAGGAGCTGAAAAATTGAGAAATGGAAAAGTCAAGAATATAAACAGCTTTATATTCCAGTCATAGTTTATATTCTAGTTTCAAAATTGAAATACTAGGAGTGGGGAAGTAATGCACTGTTTTTCAGATGCTTTCCAGAAACTTAGTGTCCAGAAATAGTACCGAAGGGTGGAACTTAGGGCTGTTAGTCTAGACTCACACAAAAGGACCAAAGTCATATCTTTACAGATGCTAGTATCGTTACAATTTGTCCCTTTGCAAAGAAGATGCAGTTAAATAAATAACAAAAAAATGTTTTAAGCCCCCTTTTGATGTCTTGATTGGCTTCTCAGAATGCAAAACTGGGAGAATATATATGTAGGACCCAATATGTAGAAGAGAGCAGTCAAGTCCCCTGGGGAGAAGGTAGGTGGTGAGCATGTTCAACAGATGAATTAAGCCATCAGATGTTTTTAGAGAAGATAGATCGCCCTATTAAAGGATAGTGTAACCAGATGAGATGGACAATCCCCTGAAAAGCAAAATGGAAGAGCAACTGTAGAAAGAGGGTCTTGCTTTTTAAATTGAAGACCTTGTGAAAGCCTTCTCAGACAAGAAGTCACTGGGCACTGTTGAAGGATTTAAGTAGAAAGTTATGGAAAGTTTATTCTATTTGTGTTGTACTAACAAACTCTCTGAGACCGAGTAGGTAATGAAATAAACATATATATTCTCCCAGTTTTGCATTCTGAGAAGCCAATCAAGACATCAAAAGGGGGTTTAAAACATTTTTTGTTATTTATTTAACTGCATCTTCTTTGCAAAGGGACAAATTGTAACGATACTAGCATCTCTAAAGATATGACTTTGGTCCTTTTGTGTGAGTCTAGACTAACAGCCCTAAGTTCCACCCTTTGGTACTATTTCTGGACACTAAGTTTCAGCACTTGAATTTTGGAAAAGACACTTAATTTTCATAGCATAGGATCAGTGTTTTGCTACACAAGGATTAATAAAGTTTTTATTAGGCTGAATGCGATAGAAAGAAATGAGATGGAAACAAGCCTGCTTTAAAGGCCAGTGGAAAAGATCAAAGAAAGGGGAGGAGACAACACAGAGTGGTGAACGTGACAAATAGTAACACGGGATGCTTGCTGGAAATGTCATCAAGTCAGCAGTTTAGACCTGGATAGAGGTTATATATGCAAAGAGATAAATCTGGCTATAACCTTTGCATTTGGAAATATATTGTAATATCATTGCTAATATAAGGAAGTAAAAGTAATTTATCTGAGGAGATGGGACTATGAAGTGGTTATCTTAGAGAAAGTTGCAGTAACAGTGGGGTGTGGGTCAATATGTAAATGTGTACATAATCAGAATAATTAACAAAGCCAGAGGACAGCAGGTTTGGTTTTTAGATGTGACTGGGAGAGCAAGTAAGAGAGGAATGCTAAAAACAAATATATATTAAGCTGCTGGTGGTGGCGCACGCCTTTAATCCCAGCACTTGGGAGGCAGAAGCAGGCATATCTCTGTGAGTTCGCGGCCAGCCTGGTCTACAAGAGCTAGTTCCAGGACTGGATCCAAAGCTACAGAGAAAACCTTTCTTGAACCCACCCCCCCCAAAAAAAGAAAGAAATACATATTAATCTAGCAAATTTTATTTTGAAGATAAGAAAACGTGATTATGGGCCTTAAAAATACAATTACAGTGAAATTTTATGTTTCAGAAAAGTGTAGCTGAATATCTAAAGCGAAAACTAACTGAAACTTTGATAGATACCAGATTTCCTAAAGACATATATGTGAAACGCAATGACAACTGTAGAAGAAGACTTTGCTAACTGCTGGATAAAATTATAGTGTTCATGAGTAGATTGAAACTAACCCCTTTAAATTGAATGTTGAGACAGTATAAAGAAAAAAAGCCTGATAGTTTTAAATACAATAAATCTGGAATTTATAAGGAAAACAAAAACACTAAAATATTAAATTGGATCATAACAGAAAAACTGTTTTAATTTTTATGATGAATACAGTGTAAATAAATCATTATTGATTATCAACATTCTGAATGGCATTTTTTTTAGGAGGAAGAGGAGAAAGAGACTATTCTTGCTAGGCAGTCATTTAAGTGAGTTATACTCTCAGATCCACTGAAATATCTTAATAGAAATATGTTAAAAGAACATGGATAATCAATCAGAAAAAATTCACATTAAAATTATAATACTAGCCATAAATAGAGCACCATACTCAGTTTCAATGTTAGTGAAAAATAAATATGGAAATAATGAGCTCCCCTTTAAAAATCAGAAAATAATTTTTAAAAAGGGAAGATGTTTTCAGATAAAACTTTGCTTTATATATCTGAAGCAAATGGCTATCTGTGGTCTGGAAACTTTGGTTTTATGATGGAGGATCCTACAAACCAGTCCCTATTCTAGGGTGGTCATCTGATTGACCGTTACTCTTGAACTAGGTGCTGAATGTAGAAGTAAATTCTACATTGTAAATTAAATTCCAGAGAAGTAAACCCTAATTTCCAGAAAATAGTAAATTCATGTTTTGTTTAAATAATAACAGAAAGTTCCCTAAAAGCTAAATCACAAATCCATTTCTCACAATCTAGTCAAAACATAATAAGAAGCTTTTTTTTGAAGGCATTTTTAAATATCGGCAATTAGAGATTAAAAAACAAATGGAAATGGTTCCTGGCTTGGAGCGGTGTTGTTGTTGGCTTTTTTTCCAAATTAAAATGTCCATAATTTTATTAAATACAGCACTGTCGGGTGGCCGAGCACATGGCAGGGAGACAGAAAAGCGGGAAGCACGTGCAAACCCGGAACCACGAGTTCTCTTCTGGGAACCCACTTAAATACCCTGTGGGAGTGGTCCTGACCTTCTCCCAGGGAGGAATTCAGACCTGGCATGCTCGGATTTGAAGTCCAGACCAGTGAGATGCCCAGGCCAAGGGTCTGGGATGGATGCCAGGGGATGGGTTACGCTCTCGACTTAACATTCCAGACTCTTTGGATATAGGGGTGACAGGAAGTTGAGGTGATTAAGAGTGTTTGCTATAGACCCATGAGAACCTGAGTTTGGACCCTAAAGTCTTGACAATAAGCCAGGCAGAGACTTGTATGGCTAGCTCTAACCATGGTGCTATGGAGGCAGAGGGAAGAGGACCACGGGGAGTTTGCAGCTTGTCAGTCTCACCAAAAATATGAGCATCATATTCATGGAGAGACTCTACTCCTCATGACTGAGGCAGAAAGTGATGAAAGACACCCAGTAATGCCTTTCTGTACTCACATATTTGTGCCGACACGTACACCCTCTCACAAATATATGTATAGAACACAAATATGTACACTACACATACATTCACACACAAAAGCAGCTTTGAAAACAAGCAAGCAAACAAACAATCCACCAAAATACCAAAAAGACTTTCATCATTCTGAAAACTGAAGTCCAGAAAGTGAGTAGTCAGAGAGTAGGGATTTAGGATTCTAGTCCCTATATCTAAAAACTGAGCTATCCATGTAACAAATGATACCCTCTTGCTTCTCCAGACCTAACTGACACCTCTGTGAGACTTCCTCCAGGGACTTCATTTATTTCTCACTGTGTCTTCCCAGATTCCTAGGCTCTTTTGTTGGATGTTTTATACAATACACTCTTCCTACAATCATTAAAATTGGCATTAGAATTTACTCAATTATTAGTTAAATAGTTATGGAAATAAGACATTTCAAAAAATTCTGATTCTCGGTCTTATATGAGGGAAGGGAAATAAAAGATAACTTGAAGAATAATAACACAAGAAGGAGAAGAAAAGAGAAAGGTGTGTGTGTGTGTGTGTGTGTGTGTTTGTGTAAAAATAGGTGGGAGAGATGAAGAAAACTATCTGGATATTATGCCTCAATTCATTACACATGCCTGGCACATTTCTTGAAATGTCTCATTAAAACACAAAATTTAGACCAAACCATTTGCTTGAGGGACCTGAGCCTGCTAACTCAATTTCATGTATGATTCAAAGTATCATGAAAATTGCTGTATTTCACTTTGACTTCCTATAATTTATAGCTTTGAAAGAAAGAATTTTCAATACTTTGGTATCTTATTTACATAAGTAAGGTCACTCTATAGAAAGCTGGTGAGCCAAACAGTGGTTTTAAAGGACACTGTTTTTTTTTTTTTAGTTGAAAATAATTGTAACTGTTTTTTTAAATACAGTGGTACAAACATAGGACAGAAAGGTAGGTTACTTAGGTCTATCTCCAGAGATAAACAAACAAACAACAAAACAGGAAAAATACCCCAATAATTCTGGATACTTTTCTGAAATTCAGAAACATTATTCAATAAAGCAAATTCTGGGGATGTTAATCACACATTGTCCACTCTATCAAGATGATTTCAATTTCAATTGAAGGATTCAGCTAAATTGACAGGAAATATGTGTTACGATGTTAGAAGAAACAACACAAGCTATGGTGCATAAAAGTGTATTGGAAAGCACTGAGCACAGATTCGGGATATCAGCAAAATCTCTTGAATTAGCAAATGATGTATTAGTCTATGTCACCTACAGAAGGACAATAATAAAAGTGATTGGATTAAATGGTATTCTATTGCTGAAGATGCAAAAATACTGGAGTATGCATAGTTGAGTCAGCTTGCTAATAGGGAGTTAATCACTCCTACTTTCTATGCGAACAACATACCTTAATCAACTTAAAAATGAAAGGATTGAGTTTGCTCATAGATCCAGAGGTTGGAAACCATTGTTTCTGAGCCTGTGATGAGATGAAAAACACCAGATGAATAGGAGGAAGTCGTCCACTTAGTAACAGCTAGGAGGTAGAGAGAGGTAGTAGGAAGGAGCCAGAGAGAAGAAACACCCTTCAAAGGAAAGTCCCAGACATTCATTCCCACCAACCAGGCGCCAACTACAAACATCCCTTCTAACTACAAACTAATCAATAGATCAATTTACTAACAGAATTACTCATTCCATGGCTTAATGGCTTTTCAGCTGCTTTGCTACCTAGCAGCTAAACCTTTAACTTATAAACTTTGGGGGCCTTTTTCATACTCACCATAATATTCACCTCTGGACCCCAAAGGCTCATCCCATTTTAAGATGAAGAGCACATTTGGTCCATGTCTAATTCTCCATAGATCCTAAAAGTGCTTAATAATTCAAGTCTGAAGTCTCCTTTGAGATTCAAGGAACACTCATCTATTAGCCTATGAGCTCTTGTAATGTAGGAAAAAAAACCTCTACAAGTACAGAGACGATTTGCCCATTGTAAAATATAGAACTAGAATAGCAAGAGCATATTAGACTAAAGAAATCAGATTAAAATGTATAACAGCAAAAATGTATCCTATTTCTCCATGTCTCTCTAACAAGGCAGATAACTTGATGCTAACTTGAAAGGTTGATCAGCTGTGCCCTGGTGCTGTGTTGTCAGCAGTCCACATGGCTGTTCGTTTCAGCTTCTTGCACCCACTGTATAGAGCTTGACTCAGAAGACATTCAATGTTTTTGCACTTCTAGCTTCCCATGGTGTCTATTGGATTTGGATTCTCACATCTTTATTCATGGCCTCTCTTTGGGGCTTCCACTAAAGACCAAGTCGTACATTTCCTAGTTTACCAGGACTTTTGGAAATCTGGGTGAAGATCTCACTGACCTCAGAAGTTCTTGCAGTTTTAAAGCATCATATGGATAAGGCCTAAGTCTATCACCAGCTTGAGAAGTACATGAACTCCTTGAGAAGATGGCTATAGCAGACATATGTCCTGGATAGCTATGTATAGTTAGATGCATGCTGACGAAAAAACTTTACAGGCAAATTTGTGTAACCTGTGATGTCTATACTTTGTTATCAATAACTACATCTGGATTAACTAAAACCCTGATGACTCAGTACACTGGTGAGTGATTTCTCTTGATTGATTCATTTGAGGTATGAAGATCCGCCTTTCACCTACCTTAAACCTCTTGGTCACTTATATAAAAAGAAAAGAAAAAAATTCTTCTTCCCTTGTTTGCCATCACTTTCTTTGGCACATTCATTCCTTCTCTGACATTATAGCCTACTTCTTTAGATTTATGCAATATACTTAAGACCAGCTGAGACATCAGCCTGGTGGACTACAATTACTAGATTCTTGGACTTTCTGTTGATAGACAGCTAGTGCTAGCCCGTGTGTGTGTGTGTGTGTGTGTGTGTGTGTGTGTGTGTGTGTGTGTTCATGTGTGTATGCATTTATTTATTCTACCAGTTCGGTTTTAGAGCAGTGCTTTTCAAGATGCGAGTGGCGGCCATTGGAAAACACACATTTCTAATGGTTTTAGGAACTGAGACATTGCTCAGTAGAAAAATTACAGATATGAAATAGCAATAAAGTAATTTATAGTTGGGGATTATCACAACATGAGGAACTGTATTAAATGATCACAGGATTAGGAAGATTGAGAATCATTGCTCTAGAGAATGGTGACTAATATAGATTTTGGTACCAGGAGTGGTTCTTTAGCAACAGAGGTATAAGGATGGATTTTAAAATATTTTTATCGATTCTTTGGGAGTTTTACATCATGCACCCTGATCACACTCATCTCCCAGTCCTTCCTTGTCTGACTCATCCTTCCTTGTGTCCTTCCCCCACAATAAAATGAAAATAAAAAAGAAGAAAAAAAATCCCAAACAAGTCCAATTTGTATTATTTGTATAGTCACTTGGGCCAAACTCTAAGTAGCCTGTCCTTTAACTTAGTTGTTCCCTTCCCACAGCCCTGCCAATTGTGGAGAGGTAACGCCAGCATCCTTATAACTCTTCTGAAGAGTTATCTTTGATGGTTCTGTGCTTAGGCTATTACTTGGGGGGGCAGGTGCTTGGGGGTATAGTGGTTGTCACAGAAGTCTTTCATGTCCCTTTTTCTCAACTGTGCACCTGTAATCATCAATATCACTGCAAAAGTAGCTTTCTTGCTCTTTATAGCCAGTGGGCAGATGGATCCTGTGTGTCCATAAGTTTTCTGGTTAGAGTACAAACCACAAACATGGCCTCCAGCTACAGTAGGACCACTGATACAGACAGGGCCCTCAGAGGCAACTCAAATGATGGCCAACAACCTCTGCCCTGGGTAGCATTGCAGGACATTCACATCAATATGGCCCCCAGGGGCAGCACAACTTATTGACTTCAGTATTGTTTCAATAAGTCATGGGACATTCACACACATCGACACAGACCCCAGCTGCAGCAGGACATTTGGACCAGACACAGCCCTCGATGTCAACAAGGACATCAATATAACTTTGGGAGCAGCACAGACAGTGAACTTCTGCATGTCCTTTGGTGGTAACATGAGTCACAGACAAGCGATGGATCTGTAATAGGCATTTCAATTTGTCAACACATACAGTTACAGGCTTGGAGAATACTAAAAACTCAATGGTGTGAGCAAGTTAACACACTTACTGAGAAAAATGAATTTGATTATCTTGATTCAACAATTGCAAGAGGCAAGGAATTTAGTGACTATGTATAAAATGTTATTGACAATTTCTAGAAAAATAAAGAAATTAATGATTCTTGTTGGATAAATTGACAAATAAAAATAATGAGCTCTATACAATTAACCAACATCTAGGATCTCAGGATAGGGTGATAAAGGACAATGAATTCAGTGACAAATTGTCCAGCTCCGGATGTTCATAAATAGTCTACAGGTTTGTAAGTGTGTCTTGACAGAGAATCTTCTGTCCAGCAGAGACTAATTCAAGCTGTAGGAAATCAAACTGAAGCCATCATTTAAAGACTGGTTAAACTATAGTAAAAATTGAAATCCCAGTTTTGGAGGCTAGCCTTGTTAAGATTAAAATAAAGGCATTAATAGGTAATGAATGGGATCTTGTAACTTATGATGGGAATGTGTGGGAGGACCCTTTGAGATTGATAACTTTGAGCCCACCTGTTCTCAAGGGTTTATCTTACTTGAGGCATTAGTCTCTTCACCCTCAGCAGAAGATGTAATCCCAATCTCAGCCCCTGAAATAATGCCTTTTACACCTTTGATGGAGGAATTTCATCTTTCATTGTCTGCTAAACCAACACTGACTTTCTCTAAACGAGATGACAGAGCACACTAAGAATTGTCTCTAGACCTATAGCCGAACTTAGGGTTAAGCAGATGCCTGGATCAAGGGAAGAAAGTGTAGTACATGAGGAGGTGAGTCAGCCATTAGAGAGTTCAATAAGTTTGCTAGGTCATTCAAGCAGAAGCCTGGGGAATATGTGTTTTGATGGAGTTTAAAGGGTAAGATAATTGTGGAACAAACATAGACCTGTGTCAGGATCACTTTATTGATACGGGCCCACTGACTGGAGATTCTAGGATGAAAATGGAATCTCAGAGAGTAAAGAGGGGTATAAAAGTTTATCTCAATGTTTCAATGGAGCATTTTTCAAAAGATAGCCTAATGAAAAGGAGCTGCAGGTGCCTAATATCTCTGTCTTAGTGTTGGTGAAGGGATTTTTAAGACTCAGAGAAATTTCAAAGCTAGAGTGCATACACTGTGTAATATGATACGCCCTTCACTAATCCTATAAAATGCAAAATGGTGAGGGGGCACTAGCACGTTTGAAGAGCTTTACTGTCAACTTTTTCTAATGCCAGACCTTAGGATCAGAGATGCTGCTGCTCAGTTTGATGAAATAAATATGATGGATTACATGGGCCACAAAGTAGCAGGGGCCAGGTAGCAGCACTCAATAGCCAAAGGCAATGTAATTGTAATTATTGTAGTGGGCAACATAGACAAAGCAATGTTTATCATGGCTTAACCCATATAAGGCAGCACAGGTAAAGTGGTATGATTGATATTTGTTTGATTTACATAAGCAGAAAAATTCTCAAATAAATGAATGTCAATAGGGAATAATGGCCCATGAACCAAGTTCTAGACTTGAGCCAGTTTGCAGCACACCAGAACCCTTTCAATAAAAGAAAGATCAGGTCTTCCAGAGAAAGGACTTTGCTAAAGTACCTACAAGATTTTATTGTTAGCCTCTCTCCAGTCCTTACCCAGAGGGATGTATTGCCATTCACAATTGTAACTGTATACCATGGGAAAGAAAACAATGGGACTTTCCAGATTCTATTGGATACAGATTCAGAATTGACACTGAATTCTAGGAGACCCCAAGAAGCATTATGATCCTCCGGTTAAAGTAGGTGCTTATAGATCAGGTGATTAATGAATTTTTAGATGAATCCTAACTAACAGTAGGTCCAGTGGGGTCCCAAGCTCATTCTGTGATTATTTACCCAGTCTCAGACTACCTATCTATAATATAATATAATATAATATATCTATAATAGATATATTTAGAAGTTGAAAATTTTCCCACATTTGTCCCTGACATGTAGAATGAGGGTTATTGTGGTTGGAAAGGCTAAATAGAAGCAAATGGAGTTGCCTCTACAAGAGAAAACAGTGAATCAAAGCCAACGTTGTATCCTAGGAAGTGTTGGAAAAATTAGTGTCACCACCAAGGACTTGAAAGATGCCAAGGGGTAGGGATTCCCACCACATATTTTTCTTTACTCTCCTATCTGTCCAGTTTAGAGGACAGATGGACCATGGATAATGGCAGTAGATTTTCAAAAACTTAGTACAGTAGTGACTCCTATTGCAACTACTGTACTGGATATGATGCCATTCCTTGAGCAGATTAACACACATCCTGCTGTATGATATGTAGCTATTGATCTAGTAAATTCCTTTTTCTAGTACCTGTCCATAAGGACCGCTAGAAGAAATTAGATTTCAGTTGGTACAGCCAGCGATACACCTCTACAGTTTTACCTTAAGGACATAATAACTCTCCAGCCCTGTCATATCTTTGCTCAAAGGGATCTTGATCATCTTTCTCTTCCATAATATATCATACTTGTGCATGATATTGATGGCATTATGCTGATTGGACCAAATGAGCAGGAGGTAGTAACAACTTGAAATCATATGTAACACAACAGAGGATGAAACATGAAGTCAACCAAAATTCCAAAGGCATTCTCCCTCAGTGAAATTATTAGGAGTCCAATGGTATGGGGCATGCAGAGACCCACCTTTTAAGGTCAAGGTTATTGCACTTGACCCCTGCCACCACCAAGAAAGAAGCACAACTTTAATGGGCCCATTTTGATTCTGGAGACAGCACGTTCCTCACTTAGGCATGATAATCCTGCCCATATACCAAGTGACTCAGAAAGTTGCTAGCTTTGAACAGTACCTAGGACGGGAGAAAGCTCTTCAGCAGGTCCACGCTGCCGTGCAGGCACCTCTACCACTTGGACTGCATGATCCAACAGGCCTGATGGTTCTTGGAGTGTCAATTGTAGAATGTCATGATATTAGGAGCCTTTGGCAGGCTCCTATAAGTGACTCACAGAAGGTACCTTAGGGATTTTGTAACAAGGTTTTATCATCATCTGCAGACAACTATTCTCCCCTTGAGAGACAGACAGCTCTTGGCCTGTTTTTGGGCCTTAGTGGAAACCAAACATTTGCTAATAGGCCACCAAGTTGCCGCTTGACCTGAGATTACTTTCAAGAGATGAGTGTTGTTATCCAATCCAGCAAGTCAAAAGGCATGAAGAGTAGTAATCCGTTATCAACTGGAGGATATAATTGGAAGATTAGGCCAAAGCAGATTCAGAAAGCACAAGAAGTTGCACAAATGCCTCTGGTTTCTTTTCCCATTATATGCCATCTGCATCTAGGCATGAATCTATAGCCTCATGGTTTATGAACATTTGAGTGAGGAAGAGAAGACTGGGGCCTTGTTTATTAAGAGTTTCGCACATTAAGAGTTTTCCACCCAGAAATGGAAAGCTACAGCACTACAACTCCTTTTGGGACAACCCTGAAAAACACAGGCAAGGGAAATTCTTCACAGTGGGAAGACTTTGAGGAGTACACACCATCATACATTTGGTTTTGAAGGAGAAATGGTCAAATGAGTGATTATTCTGATTCATGGGCTGTGGCCAGTGGATTGGGGGAAATTGGTGAGACTTCTGGGGAAGAAGTATATAGATAGATCTCTATAAATGTGTGAAATATGTGAAGATGCTGTGTCCCATGTAAATGCTCATCAAAGGTGACTTCTGCAGAGGAGGAACTCAACAATCAGGGAACTAGGATGATCCATTCTATGGAAACTTACCCCTGTCATCTCTATAATTTTCCAATAGGTCCATGGGAAAAGTGGTGGCAGAAGTGAAGTATATTCATTGGCTCAATAACATGAACTTGCACACACCTAAGTTGATCTGGCTACAACTGTTGTTGACTTCTAGATCCGCCTACTGTTGAGACCAACATTGAGCCTCAGATTTGGCACCATTCCCCAGATGACCACTAGCTGCCTGGTGGTAGATTGACTGCATTGGCCTACTTTCTCTATGAAAAGAACAATGTTTTGCCATTTGGGGACTAGAAACTTATTCTGGATATGGATTTATGTTCCCTGCATGTAATGCTTCCACCAAAACTACCACCTGCGTATTTACAGAATTCCTTATATTATAAGGAATTCTACACAGTATTGCTTCTGGCCACAAACTCACTTCACAGTCCGAGAAATGTAACAGTGGTCCCACAATCATGGAACCCACTGGTCTTACCACTTTCCCAATATCCAGAAGCAGTTGTTCTGATAAAAGGATGGAATGGGCTTCTGAAGACACTGTTATTGTATCAATTGTGACAGCAGCCTGGGGAGCAGGGGCAGCATTTTCCAGAAGGTAGTATATATTTCAAATCATTGCTCAATATATGGTACAGTTTCTCCCATATGGTACGAGATAAACTGGTTCAGGAACCAAGGGTAGAATAAGGCATGGTTCCATGCACTATTACCCCTAGAGACCCACAAGGAAAAAATTTTGCTTTCTATTTCCACAAACTTTAGTTCTGTTGAAATAGAAGTTTTGGTTTCAGAATGGGTAGCCCTACTGCTAAGGGACACAACAAACATTCCTTTGAACTATACGTATAGGTTTAGTTATGACCTGGTTATTGTTTACACTAGGAAATTAAACACGATATAAAGTGATATTACTGTGTGCCAAACTGACAAATGGTGGCCTTATAATGGGTATTCTTGGTTTTAAACTTGACTACATCTTGAACTAACTAAAAGCCATGTGACTGGGGACATCTGTTAGGGATTTGTCTTGATTTAGTTATTTGAAGTAGACCCATCCTAAGTCTGGATTTTTTTTTT
>JAQHUG010000092.1:1049035-1085498 GCA_028555095.1 Dicrostonyx torquatus | reverse complement strand
ACACCTACCACAGGTGTGGAACTGTAGTAGAGCAGATTTAGCTGAACACCTACTACAGGTGTGGAACTGTAGTAGAACAGATGCAGTACAGATGATACCGTCATTCAGAACAGCTCTCTTCCTCACTACACACATGTACACACAGATGTATGCCATATTTTTACTTACATGACTTATTGAGGAAAAAAATTTAAAATAATAAAAATGTGATTAATTTTATTTTGGGAAGTATTTCCCAATATAAATATTCAATACATGTATTTATATGTTTACATACAATTAATAAGCATACATATATATCCCTTTATAATTTCTTTTGGCTTCTTATAATCATAAAACATTTGTCATTTTAATCATCAGAAAATCCTGTTTTACCCAAATTCCAAGAGTAGAAAAAATTAAATATATATTTCTTTTACTAATGTTTGAATGTGCATGTGGCAAGTGAGGTACAAAAGTATATTAAACTGAAGAACAAAAATAGAAGGAAAACACTCAGATATTATTTTCTTCCCCTTTTCCTTTAATAATCACTCACTCTGCAAAGAAGTTTCCTTAAATTAATGGACCATAAGAATGCTTTTCTGGACCAAAGGAGGTTGATTGGATAATCAGATTCCACGGCCTAATGGAGATGATGAACTCCCTAGCCCAACCTTGCAAAAATATCCACTTGAGTTTATTGGAGAAAGTTTTATACCAATGCTTAATGAGAAGCCAAGCTTGCATGAATAAATTGTTTTTACTTACTCTTCTCATTAAAGAAAAGAATGAGTTATCATTCTTTTAGTCAGGAATAAAGAAAATCTCTACTATCATTACTATTAACTTTTTCTTTTTTTTTTACTTAATAAATCCATTTAAGTTCTTTTAAGTGAAAACAGGAATCAGCCATTTTAATCAAAGAAGAAGCAGTCATTTTTCCTTTGAACAAAAAATTATACACACACACACACACACACACACACACACACACTCTCTACAAAAGCTTTACGAAGACATCTGGTCTATGGGCAACATTTCACTACCATGTCTGATACCTCCCCACTTCCTTATATTTTCAGATTTGAAAACCTTACTATAAGGAGAGGAATTTCTTTTTTCTTTTTTTTTGTTTCTCAATGACACCGAAGTATTAAAATCATCTAAAAAGGAATACAGCTCACAGCCTGGGTCTTTTTTGACTATAAAATTAAAGGGATTGGAAAGCAATTTATTCCAGGTTTCTGAGTGTTGGTGACATTATCTCGGTGCCTGTACCCTAAGAACCACATGCCACTATCTTATAAAATGTTCAGAAGGAATTTTCTGGCCTGGTGGGTATAATTCTCCTAGTTCTCCCAAGTGCGTTATGAACCTCATATCTTTCATGCAAAACAGTAATGTGGAGATGAGAGTGGTTGACTAAGTTATTCAACAGAGATGAGTTTCTTGAGTTTTCTTTTTTTTCTTTATTGTTAAAAGAAAAAAATACACTTCCTCCCCTTGTCCCAGGCCCTGCCGCTCCCCCTGCTTCCTTAAGAGGGGGCAGGGTACCATGCCCTGTGGGGAGGTTTTTTTTTTGTGCTTCACAGACCCCACATTAGGACCTGAGGATTTTAATGGTGTCAGAATTGCAAACAAATGGAGATACATAAGTCCAGCCAGAATGCCTATTTACCCCTGATTAAAAAAAAAAAAAAACCAAAATAAACAAAAAAACCCAGGATGGGGCAGCTTTTTGAGAAAGAGAACCTTTATTTAAATTTAAAAAAAGAATAAATTTCACAAAAGACAAGTTTAAATCAGTAATCATTTTACTCTAATCGGTCACCACAGGAAAGTTTGTGGTCCTGGACTCTCTCACAAGAAGCAGAATGGGCAGGCCAGGCCTCTACACAAGCGAGGCAATATGAAGACACCCCAGTTCCTCCCAGATTGTTTTAAATACATTTAACTTTGACTTTTCATCTTTTTGTTATTCAATGTTTTGCCATTGGGAGAAATTAGTGTATTCCCAATTCAGGTGTGTGAGAGAGGTCTCCTGAAGCGTTAGGACTTCCACCATAACCGGGGGCTTAGGGAGTATTTCTTTATAAACCAGGAAATCACTTTGACCTAGGCATTAATGAGGATCTCCTTTACCTAATTGTAGGGGGTCTGAATGTGTGTACAAATGTGCACATGTGACCCTGGTGTCCAGAAGAGGGTGTTGGGTCCCTTGGACCTGGAGTTACAGGTGTTTGTGAGCCCTCTGCCTCACAGACGCTGGGATCTGAATTCATTATATTTCTCAAGATAAACAGCAAGCTCTTCTAACTGCTAAGCTTACTCTCCAGAGGTGAAAAATTAATTTCTAAAAAGAAAGGTTTTTTTGTTGTTGTTGTTGAAATAATGAAAAATACTTTGCCTTCCACTTACTTTTAGAGAACTTGAAATTGGGAGTTCTTCATTTTCGGATGCAGATATATGTAGATCTTTTTAGAGCTAAAGAAGCACATTTCAATTTTAAATGCCAAGAAATGTTTTTCTGGAGGACCTAAGACATCCACTTGAAAGATAACGTCCAGCTAGGATAACACCAATCATCATTTGCCTTGGGCAGATAAGAGCCTTAATTTCCTAAGGATAGTGGCAAAACTATTTCCTTTGCAAAGATACAAGGTGCTCATTTCCTTATCATAATTGCAATTTGTAAACCCATATTGTCATCCCAATTATCAGGTGAATTTAGTAGGGACTGTGAGATAAAAGTCAAGTCTTCGAGGGTTCGTTATAAATCATCCTGAAAACACAAATCTAATGAACAGCGAGCTCTGTAAAAGGGGAGCAGTTCTGTCTATATTCATAATATCCTAGTAGAATACCTGTGATGGGCAACACATTCTGGTTTGCAGTTTATTCAGTAATAAAATTGTCTCATTTCTCTTCCATTTTCCATCAGTTTTTTAGGTAAGCAGGCATAGCTTAACTATAATTCCCTAATATCTCAAAAATAGTATAATTTCAAATAATATTAGGAAAGGAATAGTTCTGAATTAAGACAATGTCGAATTGCAGAACTATCAAGCAACACTCCATGAGAAATAGATAAATATTTGAAGAAAACTCCCCCCAAAACCCCACATTCCATGAATGTTTAGAAACTTCTTTCTATTTCTGACTGCTTCTCTAGTAATTTAAACATATCTTCCTTGATTACAAATGTATTCTATTTCTGAAAGTAAAGGGAGAGTTTGGGAAAAGGGGTATGCGATCTTGATCCTGACCCCATGTTGTCATAAATAGCTCCACTACAGTGTCTGCTTTCCTTTTGCGTGCTCTGTATTTTCCTGTTGTCTGCAGAGTGTGACAGGTGAATGAGCTCCAAGTTACACTCTAAAATTCTGCAGAGATATCTATTTCCTAAGGATACATAGATCCGAGATCATGTAACTGAGCATATTCAAGAGCTGGTAATATTCAGAACAAGAAAATTTACTGTTGCAAAATAGAATCTTTCTCTTCTGAAAATAAATTTTCCAAGATCTATATAGATATTACTTTTCCATTTTAGAAATGTAGGTCTACATTTTGCATGCATGTGTATGGATGCTTGTGTGTCTGTAAGCGTATCACATGTGCATACATGTCTGTGCAGGTCAAAAGAAGGCAACAAATCTTCTGAAACTCGTGTTACAGGTAGTTGTGAGCTATGTGATGAGAGTTCTAGAAACTAAACCTGGGTCCTTTGCAAAAGCAATATGTGCTCTTAATTACTGAATCCTTCCTTTGGCCCCCATGCAGATATTATTACTTTAGTAGGATGGACATTAAAGACCAAAGGTAACTAACAACTTTTAGCTCATGCTATACTGTCAATACTTTGTTTTGGAGATATCATGTTATTTTTATGATGTTGATTAAATATGTTAAATTATATCCTAAATTTTAATTTCAAAATTTACAAATGAGAATGTAAATTATTTACAGTAAGAACCACAGGAGGAATAATTCAGCAAAACTTATTTCCACTACACATCAACATCTGACTGACTTTGAATCATAGGTCGTATTCCAACACAAAATCCAAAGAAATTAAAACATTTTCATTTCAAATGCACGGCGTATTTACTGTGTCTGGTAACTTGTAGGATACATAAGATAAAATGATCTCAGAAATTATTGCTCTTTGAGGAATCTGAGGGAAGATCTTTGTCAAGTCCTACATCATAACAACCAGGATATTAATAACAGTGAGTCTGTATGATTCAGGAAGCTGCAATAGGGTACTCTAAGGGAACCTGGCCTCCGGCTGTGTAATTTAGCCTATGTGGAGGCTAATACAAGCAGAGACTAATCACAATGGAGACTGGCCGTTTACAGAGTGAAATTATGGACAACCTCAGTTCCCAGATGATGTGGGATTCCCCTCTGTGTGATGTGATTACCACTGGTGAATAAAGGAACGGCTTTGGGCCTTTAGCAGAGCTATAGGGGAACAGAGCTAGGCTGAGAACACTAAACAAAATTCTGGAAAAAAGAGGAGGAGTCAGAGAGATGTCATGCAGCCCCACCGGAGACAGACACTGGAACTTTAGCCAGTAAGCCAAAACCTCATGGCCACACACAGATTAATAAAAATGGTTAAATTAATAAGTAAGAGTTAGCCATTTAGAAACTAGAGCTAATGGGCCAAGCAGTGATTTAATTAATACAGTTTCTGTGTGATAATTTCGGGGCTAAGCAGCCAGGAACAAAGAAGTGGCTCTCTCCTCCTACAGAAGGAAGTAAGTACTGGTAAGCAAGCTTTCTACAAAGTGCCTACCCTTAGTCACAAGTAAGCACGATGGAGCAGTTATCAAATCCTAGTTTCTTTATGTTCTAATGTGCTCAAACAAAGCAAATGAACCAATCAACACCAACAAAAACCCACAGTTACTATTTTCTTCTATAAACAAACGGCAAAATAATGCAGAGAGAAATTAATAGAGGGTTTCGAGGCTTTATAGCTCATATATTGATTTTCATGGGTATTAAAACAGATGCCCATTTTCATTTACAAGAGTATTTCAGCTCTGAAAGTACACTGCCGGATATTGACAGGTGCCCATGGGAAAGTCATCAACAGACATTCATTGACCATTTAACTCTGCAGGGCAGTGAACTAAGTACAATGCAATGCCACAAAAGAAATGGAAAGTACAACCCTGGGCCTTGTAGAAATTAAAAACAAAGGCTGCCGCACAGTAGTCAACTTGGAATTTATGAAAATCTATCATTTTATTTGTGCAAGGAAACATGCTTGCTCTCTTCGCTCTGTGAAAGGGTAATCCTAATCCTAAGTAATTTCAACAATGAAAGATTCCTTTTCCTTGGACTATATTTTTATAATCATGTGTTAGTTTTCTCCAAAAAATTAAATGCTTAATTAAAAATTAAGTGAAAAAAAACCTTTTCTTTTTCTTTTTCAAATTTCAGGTTTGGTTAAGATAATAGGAGTTTGGGGGCTAGGGAGATGGCTCAGTATTTAAGAGCCAGCCATTCTTGTAGAAGACCCTGGTTTAATTTCCAGTACCTTTATGGGAGCTCACAACCATCTGTAAATCCAGTTTCAGGAGCCCATGCCCTCTTCTGGCATTGTGGTCAGCAGGCATGCATAGGTACAGAGACACACATTCAGGCACTCACATACATAAAATAAAGAAGAAATTTAGGATAATAATACTTGTTTAAATCTAGTGGTTTAGAAGCAAATTAACTACCAAATTCCTGGCTCTTTTCCATCTCCATTACAGGTTACCATGTGACCTGGAGGACCCAACAACATTTCCTGGTTTCATTTCCTAAATGGGCTCACAGTAAGCTGATCTCATAGATAATTATATGAAATAAACTATAGTATATGTAAACATTTGTTATATTTTCTACTATACCTTTTTTTTTTGCCAAATAACTTCTCGCAATTTTAGTAATATTAATAAACTGGTATCATTGTTCCTAAATTTTTTCAGAATATGTAAATGATGTTTAAACTCACGTGCTATTTCCACAGCTTCTTTGGTACCATCAGCAAAGATGACAGTAAAGTATACACGCAGTTTGTCCCAACCCCTCTCTCTTTTCTAATACACTATGGTTTTCCACACACGAGAGATTACTGTAGCAGGCTTTTGTGGACAGCCAGCCCCTAAATCATGACAGGGAGACTTCTTATTAGTTTCAAATGCTCGACTTTAGCTTAGACTTGTCCCACTAGCTCTTATAACTTAATTTATCCTGTTTCTCCTCATCTACATTATGTCTCGGGGATTTTTACCTTTCGTTCCTTCTGCATGTTCCACTTCCTTCTTCTTCCATATCTTGTTGGCTGGCAGCTGCACGGCTGGCTGGCCCTTGGCATCTCCCTTTCTTTCTTCCTAGTTCTAGTCTTGGAGCCTAAAATTCTCCTTCTACTTATTCTCTCTGCCTGTTAGCCCTGCCTATCCCTTCTCTGCCTAGCTACTGGCCATTCAACTTTTTATTAGACCAATCAGGTGCTTTAGACAAGCAAGGTGAAACAAATGCAACATATATATATATATATATATATATATATATATCATAAATTAATCAAGTATATATGCAATTAAATTATTTATGTATGTAATTAAGCATCTTTACATAATTAAACACATAATCTTATATTGTGAAACAAATGCAGCATAACCAAATGTAACACATCTTTACATAGTTAATCTAATATTCCACAGCAGACTACTTTTTTTGGTTTATTTGCTTGTATGAAAAATTGGTGCATATAAATTCACTGGAGTTGCTATGCTACTTTAGTAGACTTCTTCTGTTACCTTGACAAATATTATTTTTAAATAATGTTTTAAATAGTTGTTAAAAAGTAGATGTATGCACAGCCAAATTAAACTTTTAATTCCTTCAATCTTTGTGAGTCTTAGCACTTAGTCATCTAGATTTGAGGGTTTTAAACCCATGGACACTTGGTTAGCAAGTAGAAGGTTGGCTTACATCAACAGCACTGACAAAACGAGAAACTACAACCACCCTCTACTCAGCATCAACTGTATTGGAGCCAGGACCTCTCCTAAATACCAAAATCCCATATATAAAATTATCCAGTGTTTTCATATGATACATCACCTATTATCCTGTGTACCTCAGTTAACCTCTAGATTTCTTATCCTTTTCATTCTTGATTTTTGGAACAATTGTCTGAAATAATCAATGTATAAGTAAGGAAAAGGTTGTTTTTTTTTTTTTTTTTTTGTCGATGGAGCGGGTGAGACAGGGTTTCTCTGTAGCTTTGAGCTTTGGAGCCTGTCCTGGAACTAGTTCTTTTAGACCAGGCTGGCCTTGAACTCACAAAGATCTGCCTGCCTCTGCCTCCCGAGTGCTGGAATTAAAGGCATGTGCCACCACTGCCCAGTGAAAGAGTTTGTTTGTGTCTCCTAGTTTTGAGTGTTTATCTCTGCTTGATTACTGCTGTTGGTTTAAGTCTGTGGCCAGGCAGTCCATTATGGTGAACGGCTGTATAGTAATGTGTTCACTTCATGGTAAAATATAAAACAGAAGGAGCTGATGACCCACTTTCTCTTCAAGTTATGACATCAGTGACATAAAGAGACTCACATTTTTAAAGGTTTACCATCTCTGCTCTTTAGAGACCCCGATTCATCAATGCTTATCACCTTTCAATAGTACTTTCTTGAGGATGAGTCCGTTGGGACATTTAGGGTTTAAACTATCTAATTCACACACACATACACACAAAAAAATAAAAAGGTTGCCATACCATATTGTTTAGGAATCTATAAGAAAAATATATATTTCATATTGACTATTTTTCTGAAACATACTTGAACACCAAGCTTTTAGGATCTGCACACGAAGAACTGTGCAACAGCAAGCCAACAGTGTTTAGTTATTCCTAGACACACAGTGTGACAGTAGACTTCCCTGCGGGATGCCTATCATATCTCACTGTCCTATAAAGAAGGAGAACATTGGACTGAAGTAATGACAGCCCCTCCGATGTTGAGACCATGCTCTACGACCTTCAAGCTGAATGGCTTGCTGGGAATTATTGAGTCTTCCCCACTCTTGGTTATTATCACAATAATTAGGTAGCGTGAGGACTTAAAACACCTGCAAATAAAGTACTCGGGAATATTCTCAGCACTAGTAAGAGACTCAATAAACAAGAGCAATTGTATCAACTTTCAGGATATAACACAGAAAGCATGGCTACCATAAATACAGATGGAGTGCAACACCCATGCAGCTTTGACTTGGTTTCAAGTGGAATTCACAGTTGTCCTTCTGTTTGGCAATTTCTTGAAACTTCACAGATCAAGAGATCTAGAGATGATAACTGATTCTTCTGATATATGTGCTCTGCTCCCTCTAAGGCCAAAATGAAACTTTTGCTCTTATATATACTTGGAATGTGTTGTGCAAAGTTTTTAAATAATGGATCATGAGCTCTATATGTTTTATGTGTGACCTAGAGCAGAAAATTGTATGTACACTTATTTTTTTCTGTGAATCTATAGAAATTGTAAGACTTCATGTCCATGTCTGTACATGCATGGGTCATACATGCATGGGTCTTTACCTAAGGAGGGGTTTAAGGTAAGAAAAAGGCTACATGATTCACACCTGTGAAAGATGGTATAAGCCCACTGATTTGTGACCCAGTACTTGGGAGGCAGAGGTAGGCCTATCTCTGTGAGTTCGAGGCCAGCCTGGTCTACAAGAGCTAGTTCCATGACAGGCTCCAAAGCAACAGAGAAACCCTGTCTTGAAAAACAAAGCAAAAAAAAAACCAAAAAAACCAAAACAAAAATCCCAAATCACATTACTTCATTTTTAAATTTCAGCTTCTTTACTGTCTCACACAGGACTTTCTCTAATGTCAGTCCCATCTTTTTTTACTGTGTGACTGGTGGTTGTGATATGCTCACAGCCACTTACTCATCTAGGATTATAGAAGAAATTATTTTTCTGTTTAATCAATATGAATGTATCAGATGAGGTGTCATAATTTGAAGAGAGCAGTAAACAGGATAGGCAAATTTCTTCTCTCTCCACAGAATTTCTACGTTCTGTGACACATATGCTAAAGGAACAGATAGCTTAAATATTAGCTAGTAATGTCATATAAGATGATATCATGAACTAAAATAAAGAGATATGCATAATAGAGCAAATAATGCTTATTTGAGCATTTTGGGAAACAGCACCAAAGAAAATGATTGATGTGCATGAAGAACTGAACCAATTCAGCAAATGACAAGTAAAACAGAAAGTCAACTGTCTAGTCGAATCAAGCAACCTGACATTCATATTGCAGTGAAATTTAAAGAATCACATATTATCTCACATAAAATCTTTTAGTTTTTTGTATATTTATTCCAAGAACTTATAAATCTATATCTATTCATATATACACACATCTGCATGTATGTGTATATATGAAATAATTATAATGATAAGAGTTTTGAATGTGTGTCTGTGGAGGAGAGGTGGGAGTGTGTGTTCTTGTAGAAGTGAGCACTCCTGTAGCAGTGAGCATCCATGAATGTTTGTATATCTGCATGTGAAAGCCAGAGGTTGATATCAAATCCTTTACTAAATTACTTCTTCCTCTCATCAAATTTTCTAAAGTATTTATTTTTATTTAATTCATCTTCCCATATAATTATGATTTTTCACAAACATAATTGCTAAAGGTTTCTAGTTTAATGTGCAAACATGTAGTCTTTAACATAATTTCCTCACCTATGCATCTTTTTGGTTGTTTTCGGTTTTGCTCTGAATACATGTTTCTGTAATAAAAACAAATATTTTGTTGAAGTCTCTTAATATTTTTGAAAGTTTCCTAGCATTGGTATCTGGTAGTATAGTTCATTTTAATGTCAAATATTAAGTCAACATAAACTTTCTTTTATTAGGATTAAAGTACATTAAGTCTGAAAGAAAATATTTGAAAAACCTTTTGAAAAATGTACAATTTGTCTGTATTCCTCATACTTATATATGCTTACATAATCACTGGCCTTTTAAAATAATTCTTGAAGGGCCAATGAAATGTCTCAGGTAATAGGGGCATTTGGCATTTTTCAGCAAGTCTGACAATTCCCAGGATCCTCATGATGGAAGGAGAGAACATTTGGATACTTCCTACACATGTGTGCATGCTCCTCCTCCCATTACAAGCACACACAAGAAAAATAAATAAAAAATTCTTCAAAACAGAGAAGTTCTGGTCTGCAGAAGGGTCATAATTAAAGGTGAAATAATTCTTCATAATTTAAAAGATGGTTTCAGTTAAAATGCTCTCCCAGATACTCAGGAACATTAAGACGTCTAAAATTCATTACTCAGAGTTTAGGAGAAATTATTATTGGTTTCTCTACAATTAAACAACAGTAAATAATTCTGAAAGAGAGATGATATTTAACAATGATGTATCTCCCCAACTCTGTACTTACAGTGTCATTTTGTGCTCCCTGGATCTGCACGTTTCAGCCACCTTCTCTGATCCACAGGCTCCCTCACAGTCTCCCAATCTCCTCCACAAGTCCCTTCAGCCCAGTGGAGGAGTGCCATCAATAAGCTTCCAGATCTTATTAGTTTATCTGACAAATGCTGATCTCCCCTGTTGGGTTTAATTTGCTGGTCTGTTATTATGGTTGCTCCCATTCATCATTTGGTGACCTTTCTTTCTCTGTATTCTAGAACTTGTGTAGAATTAATTCTTCCATGTTCTTCCCTTAGAGAATTAATTACAGAGATACAGTTTTTAGTCTTGATAATTATGGAGTTGATTAATGTCTATAATGCAATCATATAGGTACAGCCAAAGTGAGTCAATTTTGTTTCATTGTCTTCTCTTGGAGACCCATCTGAGAAGGCAATTTAACCTCTTTGATATAAGCATAAAGCTATGGTGACATGTCTTTGCTAATTTTTTCTTAGATGCTGGAACAAAACTTTAATGAACCTCATTTAGAAAAGATTCACAATATTAAACAAGGCTTTTGTATTTATTGGAATGAGAATGTTTCCCTTAAAATGCATTTCTAAATAGGATCTGTGAAAACAAACATGAAGAAAATGGCCCTTTTTTATGCAGAGACCAATTGCTTATTGTTTTTCCAAGAGTGGGGACTGACAAACTGGAGAGGGCAAAGGCACTGGAATATGACATCTGAAATTAAATTATTCCAAGTTCTCTAAAAATAGAAACAAGAAGAGACAGTCACTGAAAATGCTGTTGCCCTAAAAACCTTTAATCCCTCAACCACACACACTTTTATCCATTTGTACACCAACCGCACCACACACCTATCCCAGGTACATCTACCAATACACGATCTACTAATACACATACCTACCCACACACTCACCAATACCCACACAGACCTGCACACACCTATCCACACATGCCAAACACACCCACCCCACACACCTATCCCTCACATTTATACATGCACACACCTAGCAGACACACCTAACCCCTTCCCATGCCTACCGACTCACACCCACCTACACACAATGCTCCCCCCCACACCTACCCATACACATGCCTAGACCATGATAATTAGAGCTATGTTCCTCCTTTAATATTCTTCTCATCTTGGGCTACTTATGAATGCTTCATTTAAAATATCTCCTAGGACTACTTACCCCAGTCTGTTGTGGTTAACAAAAATATCACTAGAGAAATTTTCGGAAAGGTTTAGAAATGAATAAAAATTCTACAGCCCAATAAGAGCTGTGAGCTACAACATGGGACATCTTTTCCAGACACTAGAGTATTATATTCCCTCTTCTCAGCTGTATGCTCACTGACTTAAAACCATACTAAAGTTTACACAATGTGTATAATCCGTTTCCAAAAGGAATTGCTTCTTCTACAGAAACTCAGAAGCATGGTTTTGACTCTTCAACAGTGAAGTGAATATTTTATAAGTTTAGGCGCTCAAGTTTTGAGGAAAGAAAACCACAGGAGGCTTGGTCCCATGTAACCTTTGCTTTCTGGTAGATATTTCTAAGTTTTGTTTTTATTTTATAATTTAAACTTTTGCTCTCTCAAGAATTAGCTCGCGTGTGTGTGCAATGCATAGTAGAAATGGCTTCACTCAGGGGTTATTTTGTCAGGTGCTGCTTACCCGATCCTCTCTTCATGCTACTAAGTCTTGACCAATATTTTGGGGTAGAAAACATACAATACATCAATACTATAAAGACAATACTTAACAAAAAACATAATTTCTTTTTTGTAGTAGCCAGAGAAGAACCTAAATTTGGGATTTAGTCTATACAAAGTAAGTATTTGCTGATATATACCGCCTGGCTGTTTAAATTGAAACCATATTTTACGATTTTACCTTTCTTGGATGTTACTTAGAAAAAACCATGGATTAAGAGTCCATCCTAGAAGTATTTGGATATTCCTCCAGTTTTACAAGCTGGGAAATGCCAATTTTTCTTGCTAATTCTTTGGAATTTGGATTGGTGGGTCATGTACAGTACACTGCAGATGTTTTCAGGGTAAAGGAACAAAGTCTGAGAGACGGAGCGTAGGAAGGTCAGAAGAGAGGGAGGGATGTTGTGCCACCTGGTTTTATGTTAACTCGATACAAGCGAGAGTGTTGAAGAAGAGGAAACCTTAACCGGGAAAAATCACCCATCAGATTGGCCTGCGGTGCATTTTCTTGATTGCTGACTGGTGTGGGAGGGCCCAGCCTGGGATGGCAGTCCTGGGTCTGTTAGATAGCAGACTGAGAGAGCAATGTAGAACAGGCCAGTATATAGCACCCTTCCATGGTTGAGTTCCTCTATTTGACTCCAGGTTCCTGCCCTGGTTGAGTTCCTGCTTGACCCTACCTCAGTGATGGAGTATGACGTAGAAATCTAAGTGCAAACAAACCTCTTTATTCCTAAATTGTTAAATACAGCAATGGAAGCCCCAAGACAGATGAAGAGCAGAAGGGCAGGAAAAGGACAGGGGAGAGAAAGAGAGTTTACAGTAATACATTGAGAAAGCTTTACTTCAGATCAAGAGGAGCTTGTGCAGAAAAGGTGGGAGCGAATATAGACTGACCCAAAGAGCTTGAGAGAAGTTGGAAAGTTTTTAAAGAAAGAAAAGAGGGAAACTTGAAAAGGTAACCTTGGAACCAATAGCAGTCTTTCCCTTATGAGAGTTCTGTGTTTAAAAAGTCCTGGATACCTGTGACAACAAGATTGAGCAGTGAGTAGTTCCCACAGTCACACTTGATAAAAGGTAGCCATTTCTGAGAAAACTTCAGGCTTCTTAAGTTCATAGATTATGAAAGTATGAATTGTCCTAAAGAATAGACCTATATATACACCTATATATACTATGGAGACTAATTGACAACTTTCAATAACTTTCCCTTGTGAGAATGGCACATGGGATACCGTGACTGCAAACAACCTTTCAAAAACATGTCAAAAACATGAATTAAACACATTTCCACAAGAACGGTGATGGCTCACACCAGTAAAGCAGAAGTCAGGGCATTTCTGCAACTTTGAAATCTACATAGTAAGTTACAAGTCAGTCAGGGCTTCACAGTCAAGACCTACCTCAAAAACCTAAATTATTAGAGCTTTCGCTTATACTTGGAGAGTCCAAGCTTCCCCAAGCTGAGTATTCTGGCTCTGGCCTTTAAACTCAGCTTTTCTCAGCACTTGGGAAGCCAAGTGGATTCTAAGTTTAAGGCCTGCGTTACATAGCAAGTCAAAGCTAGTTCGGGCTTCTTTGAAAAAAAAAAAAGCTTTTCTGTGTTCTATGGTACTCCAGATTGTACCCTCATCTGCTGCAGAATGGTGACTTTATCTTGAGTGTTTAATTGAAACTACAGAAATGTTTTAGTCCATTATCTAAGACACTTGGGTCCATTTTATTGACAGTATCCTAACCAAAGTCAAACATGGGCTCCTTCCTTGGAGCATAAAATGCAGCCATTCCTGGTAAATTCCTTCCCACCAGGCTGTGGGTCTTTGGCAGGTACCCATGCTCACCAAACACAGGTATTGTTATGGTAAAGATACAAATTAAACAAATTTCCACCTGAGAATCTTGTAAATCTAATCAAGTTTCCCTGTACTATTTCTGCACCTTGGTTAGTTGCTTGAGTTTATCATCTCTAATGAATCCTATAAGAATAATAAAGGTCTTCCTTTATGATAGGTTTTTCTGAGGCTCACATATCCTCTGGTAGATGGTTGAAAGCTTAATTTCAATGGAGGAATGAGGTATTCAGTAGAGAAGAATAGTATCAGTACCAAAGACTGAGGAGAGATGAGCAACCTCCTTGTGGCATGACTAACCATTATGGCTCACAATCAGAAATATTTTCTTTCTTTGGTTTTCTTTCTTTCTTTTTTTTTTTTGACATGATTTCTCCATGGTAGCTTTGGAGCCTGTCCTGAAATTTGCTCTGTAGACCAGGCTGGCCTCGAATTCACAACAATTCACCTGGCTCTGTATCCTGAGTGCTGGGATCAAAGGTGTGGCCCACCACCGCTCAGTCACAATCAGAAATCTTGATCAGAATGTTTAAGGATTCCATGCTCCAGTAGGAGCAAGAGACATGTGAGTTCTCAACTAGACAAAACATCTAGAACTGGTCGTTTTTAGTTACTATTGAACCCTTTTTAATTCATCAAACCTATCATTAATTAATATATCAATTACTTCATGAAAACTGTAAGCTTCTATGACAGTAGAATTCTTATTGTCTAAACCCATTGTCAGTGCTATTACTGACACATATATTATACACACGAGTGCTTCTAAACACACAAATGTCATTTAATACACAATGAAATATTTTGAAGAAGGATGCTTAAAAGAAATCCCACAAAGCTCAGAATTGAGTATAATAGGGGGTTATTTATTTAGGGGTAGACTCACAGATCACAGTCCTCTGCTGGAACGGGGAACAGCATCCAAAGCCAAAAAAGAGGCCGGATGCCCACTTTACATTGGCATAAATAGTGTAAGAGGCCATGCCTAAGTGGGCAGGTAACTTAAAGGCTACTGAGTGTAGGAATTCCTACAGCAATATTTTCTCACATAGATCCAAATTTCTCTCTGGCCTTTGGCATAGTTGTTTATTTGTTTTGTTTCAGACTGAATTTAAATTTTGATCTTCCCTTCAATTTTTTATTTAAATTATTTTAGTGGACTTTACTAGGTAATTTATTTATATATATTGTTTCTGTATATAAATAGTGTTTCTCTCTCTCTCCTTTTCCAGAGCCTCCTCTCCAGTGTCTTCTATTCCACTAACAATGCATACGAATGAATGCTTAATTATTATAGGGTTATAAAACTATATAAAATAAGATTATTTGGTTTAAAAATATGTTATATAAGTGTACTCGTATAATGGAAATTTGAAAAATATAAATTAAACTTGACCACAACGGTAAGCATACTATTGGCAAGGCTCAATGTTAAATAAAAATGGAAAGTTACAAAACATTCAATAGAAGGTATTTGACAGATTTAGGCAAAGATAAACTTCATATTGTTTCTACTCCCATTCAAACTTAAATCTCACCAAGAATTATAACATTGCAAGATTTTAAGAAGTAATGTAACATTTCCATAGTGTATATACACACATGCCGTATAAGTACACACACACACACACACACACACACACACACACACACACACACACACTAGGACCTTTTACCATCACGTTAGAATCCAGCAGCACTTTTTTTTTAGTTTTAATTTATTGTCTTATCTTAGTTGTATGTATAGTGAATGGAATCTTCTAATCCAGATGATACTGGGAACAAGTCAGGTTAATTATCTTCTTGTTAATGAGTTATTTTATGTATCCTTATTGCTTTAAATTAAAATGTAGTTATCTCATTATGCCTCTCCCCACTTCTCCTTCCACCCTTCCCATACACTCTTCCCCTGCTTCTACTGAAATTCATGGCATCTCTTTCTTTCACTGTTGTTACAGACAATCAGAGAAACATAGCTTTATATTCACGAATTTGACATGTCGTTTGGATTGTAGGGAACTGTGTTACACAGTCCTTTCCATGTTTCTATGACACCTCCATACCTCACGTTTTAAAAACAAACTCAAAGGTTTTTATTACTTAACAGATCACAACACCCTTGGAAGACAGGTGTACTTCCTTGTAATCCTACAAGAAAAATAACCCATCTTAAACTTAGATGAAACATGCTCCCCAAGCAAAGCTCCATGTAATCGCCCAGTGGCAGTAATTATAGACTGCAATGTAGAAAATTAGTATTTGCTAAGCAATGGAGATTTTCATGTTAGGCTGTCATAAGAGGAGTTTTTATTACAAGAAGATGTTGTAGTTTAATGGGAAATCTTTGGACTCTGTGTGAAAGGGTCATAAATTATGTTTTTTAATTTGATAGCCATCCTGCTACTGACTGAGCATAAGGTATTTAATTACATTTCTTTAACAACTATCAAAATATGACCACTTTCAGGTTTCAGAGAACAATTTGAATTATACACAAAACATCAATTTATATTAAGATGACATCTAAAAATTAGAAAACAAATTAATTCACTTCTATGTAGGCTTCTTCTTAGGGCTGTATAATCTTTCTGCACATGATTTTTTCCCTCTTCCCAAAATGGATAGAGTGTTAGAAATGACCTTGTTGAGCTATTGAAGAATTATTCATATAATTGCACACAACAGCATTTGATGAATATTATTTCTGTGAGTAATATTTATTACTTAAAATTGTGTATTGGGTGATCCTTTTTTTTCTGATGGCAAGGGTAATTCTTAAAATGCGCTACGGGGCATTTAGGTTGTTTCCAGGTTCTGGCGATGACAAACAATGCTGCTATGAACATAGTTGAGCACATGTCTTTGTGGCACGATTGAGCATCCTTTGGATATATACCCAAAAGTGGTTTTACTGGGTCTTGAGGAAGGTTGTTTCCTAATTTTCTGATAAATTGTCACACTGACATACAAAGGAGCTGTACCAGCTTGCATTCTTACCAGCATTGTTTTTCATAGCCAGAACCTGGAAACAACCTAAATGCCCTTGACCGAAGAATGGATAAGGAAAATGTGGTACATTTACACAATGGAGTACTACATAGCAGAAAAAAATAACGACATCTTGAATTTTGGAGGAAAATGGATGGAGCTAGAAAACATCATTTTGAGCGAGATAACCCAGCCACAGAAAGACAATTATCACATGTACTCACTCATAAGTGGTTTTTAAACATAAATAAAAGAAAACCAGCCCACAAGTCACAATCCCAGAGAACTTAGACAACAACGAGGATGATAAGAGACACATCTAATAATAAGATCTAATCTACACGGGTATTAGAAAAAGACAAGATCTCCTGAGTAAATTGGGTGCATAGGGACTTTAAGGGAGGCTTAGAGGGAGGGATGAGGCAGGAAGGGGAGCAGAGCTCAATAAAAATCAATAAAAAACGGAAAAATGCACTATGGTGTTTGGTTATAGTTCTGTGAGATTATTCTTAGAATAAAATGGAAGGAAACAAATGCTTCATATGGATATATAAAGTTTATATTTACATAAGTCATTTATGATTGATTTTGAACAGCTATTACCCTGCAAACTGTCCGTTATTTCTTTATGGACTCTTAATAAAATTTGATAAGTAGTGGTAATAGTTTGAAATGCTGTTTTAAAACTATAAATTATGCAGGCTGTATAAGAATGACTACAATTTACCTGTCTAGCCTTATTAAGGGTACTGCTGGAATTCAAAGGTATCTATGCATAAGAATATTATGTAGTAGGAAAAGTAAAACAACCCTAATGGACAGTGTTTTAAAATTTAATATAGACTCATAAAGGGAAATAGAATGTCATAAGCTGGTATGAATTTCCATTCAAGGTCTGAACTATTTCTGTAACATTCTCTTTGGCTTATTTGTTTGCAGAAAATAAATGAAAAAATTCTAACTCCCTAACCACCTCCGACATTTCCTAAACCATTCTCTACCAACTGGGAAACAGGAAACGCCAGGCACAAGCATGTGCTTTTGGAGGTAAAACACGATGGCAGTGCTTTCCGGATTCACTGTATTGTAAGAATAGTGTTGCAAAGCTTTGCCTGTTCACATATAAAATATAGTGAAGAATCTTTACCTGTGGTTGCTCTCTTCCATTTGGCCAACCAAATATTTAATTAAACACTAGAATACGTTTATAGCTACCATCTGCAATTAACTGATTTTTACAAATCATTATCATAGTTGATAATGGGGGTGGGTCTCATGGTATCAGTTAATAAAAGGCTCTAAGAGCTAAATTTGAGGTTTTGTGAGAAAAAGAAATTCTGCCTATACACTGTAAAATAAATAGAAACTGTGATTCTAGCTTGTTGAGCTGTCCTAAATGCAAGGTCACTTTAGAGTATCAACTATTATCAAGGGGTCCAGCCTGCCCTATAGACTTTGCCAGTCTCAACAATCATGTAAGCCAATGCTTTTAAGTTGTCTCTCATAGTTACGTCATTTATAGAATAATATACTTGACTAAAGAGTCATATTAAATAATTAAGTCATATACATAAAGTCATATATTCATGTTTCTCTAATTTTCAGGTCTTAGATTTTATATATAAAATCATACGTGTATTCATGACTGTTATAAAAGGGGGTGGTTGTGTCCTGCCACCGAGAAGTGGGGTCGTTTTCCCGGCACCTGAGAGGGAGGGTGGGCCCTTTTGTTCCCTGCGCCTGGCTCCCGGCTGCGGCCGCTAGTTTATGCCCGAAATAACCACACGACAATTATATTCATTTAAACTCTGCCTGGCCCATTATCATTATCCTTTTCTTGTCTAGCTCTCACATATAAAACTAACCCATTCCTAGTAATCTGTGAGTCACTTTGAGGTGGTGACTTACCAGAAAAGTCTAACCTGCATCAGTAAAACTAAGGTGGGGAAAAGAGTGGACACAAAAGGGAGTAGGAAGGAAGGGGTGCACAAGAGCGCATGCTCAAAGTACATGATACACTTATATGACAGTATCTTTATGAAACAGAATAATACATAATAAAGATATTTCAGTTAAATGATACTTCTTTCTGACCTATTTCTTATCATAATCATAGTTCTCATTATACAGCAGAATATGTAATTGCATTTACATTTCATTAAGTACTGTAAGTAATGTAGAGGTGATTTAGGTATACAGGATTTTATGTGAAGGAGTTGAGTGTCCCTAGACACTGAAGATAGTGAAGGACAGCTGACTGTACATCAGGTAGCTCTATTTTGACAAGCAAGTTCATAATAATGTAAACATGCCAAAGTGTTCTGATACAAACTAAGACAGCTACAGCGTCACCAGGTAAGATATTCCTAGGAGATTACATCATTTACGCAGCTCTCACTGGTTACAGTTTTTTTTTCTTTTTAGTGTGGGATACAACTGTATAAAAATACACATGTGAAAACCAGGTCAATGGAGATAGATTACTCAGAGAACATTGATGGATATATCCCATGACAAGGATATCTCTTTTGAGGATTAGAAAACACTCAATAGATCTAACTTCCTTATGGTCCCTTTCCAAATATCCAGATCTTGTCTTTTCAAATCTTCCTATCCATCAAAATTCTAAAACAGTAAAAGAAATAATGATTTGAGACTAGATTTGACCTCTGTTTGACTCATAATATGAATGAGGCAATTGACAAAATTCATTAGGGATTACAGAGTAGGTAAAAGAAGGTTTGATGCAATGTAATGAGTGGGCTGTATTATGTTAGGGAATATCTTTTCCTTCAGCAAATAGACGTGAGAGATTGGAGAAGCATGAGAAATGCACTTGGGAAAGTATAACTAAGTTGAGAAGTGAAGCAGAGAATACAGATTTTAAAAATGACTAATAATATGTTAAGGTGACATAGAAATTCTCTGCACTATCTTTGCAACCTTTCTTCATGTTCATAATTCTTTCAGAATTTAAAAGGGCACAGGGACTGGGACATATATAGAGTTTATTGGCAGAACATTTGTCTAGAACGCATAAGACTGGGTTTGAACCTCATCACAACCAAAAAGCATCCAAATGACCTTAGATTTAAAAGTTCAAAGAACAAAGTAAGTCGATGGCACAGGTGAGCCTTGTGAGCCTTTCTGTCCCATCAGCACTCATCTCCAAGGCCCTGAACTAACTCTCCAGAGCTAGCAGCATTCCTGCTCCTTACACCAGATCCACAGTCACATTCCAGGGCAAAAAGGCTAGGATCCTAGGTGTTCACGTTTTTGGAAGTTATACAGGTGCATTGTTCTTCCACCACCAGTGTGTGTTTTCATATAAGAATGACTAGTGCTACTTGAATGTAATTGAAATGAATGGAGTTTAAAAAAACACTAAAACTCAACTTTCTTTTTAAAAATATGCTAACCATTTAGGAAATCCATTCAGGCACTTTCTAAATTCTGGCTTGTTCAAAGTTCCTCTTGAAGAAATAATAACCCAGAAGATACCATATGAGGAAATCCCAAAAAGACCATTTACTTTGGAGCACTGTGTGAATAATGTCCTATATGTCATAAGAAATTCACCAAAAAGGAATTTCATTCAGAGAAAGACAACAAAGGAGAATGCTTGGCATTTGCTTTGCTGTACCAGAGCTGGACCATTTGCTCTGTGACCTGCTTCATGTATAGAAGCCAACCAAATGCTCTTCTTCGCAGGCAGTACTGACTGTGACTTTCCAAACCTTACCCTAACCTCAACCATGGAGAACACTTCAGTTTGGTTACATAGCCTACAAATTCAAGTACATCACATATAAAATGAGCAAGCATTTCCTTTCTCTTTCCGACTTAGTGTTTTTCTCCTTCCATTCATATAAAATCTCATATAATTTTTTTTTCCTACTGGTGCGGAAGAATTGTCTGTATTCTGTCAATCATGTTTTAAATAAATACTGATTGGTCAGGCAGGGAGTATAGGTGGGAAAACCAGACAGGAAGTAAGAGGGGAGAACAGGAGAATTTGGGAAGCAGGAAGCTCCCTTGGCATTCCTGTGCAGACCACGAAGGAAGCAGGATGTAAGCTGCCCAGCTGAGAAAGGTAATGGCCATGTGGTTAACATAGATAAGAACAATGGGTTAATATAAGTTACAAGATCTAGTAAGAAGACTGAGATAATGGGGCAATCAGTTTATAACCTAATGTAGACTCTCTGTGTGATTTTCTTTGGGGCTTGCTGACTGTGGGGTGCCAGGCGGGACAGTAACCCCAAAAAGCAGGCCTTCATGTTACATCTACCCTGAAGTCTACATATACGAGTCCCAGGGAGTTCAGCCAGTAATCTGAAGCCCAAGTTAGGTTGATATCCTTGCTTTGTACCTTGTCAGAAATCACAGGGTCTCAGGGAAGCAAGGGTGCTCATGTGAGATGCTATTCTCCACTCAGCCTCTCGTGTCCTGAGCAAGTTCTGACTATTATTAATGCTCATCGTACAGGAGGACATATATCTTCATTCCATACCACAGGGCAGCCATGGACATCTGAGAATAATGTACTAACTGTGACCCTCTCTCTGTACATCTATCTTGTGCACACCTGTCACCCAACAATGGAGGCACAGTTCAAGAATTGTGTTTTTCATGACATTAGAAACGGGAAGGAAGAATGGATTTTTCTTTCAGATTTGTACATAATCCAAAAATGTCCTGTTTGTGTTGGGTGGGAAAACATGATTTCTCTGTGTTTGTCCCAAAAATACAGTTCTGATATGTCTTGGTTTTCATTCCAGTGTTGATATACTCCTTTCTTTTGAGTGTCTCTGTAAGATGTTCTTGAGGAAGTGCTGAAATCCATTAGAACACCAACCTTTTCCTCTCATTGACCTTTCCCACCTTCCCCATTGTTCATTTAATCAGATCCTTGTTAAATTCCTTCAGTCTTGGACTTCTCACCTATAAAATGGAGACTTTAAAAGTTGCTCACTTTATAGGTGCGAATTAAATGAGTTGATGTTGTTAAACACAGTTACTTATACCAATTCCTTACAATATTCAGGTCTGTGTTTGTTAATGTCAGGGTTATTTGTTACAAAAACACAAAATAATTCAAATAAATATCAAAAAATAAATCAGATAGCCTTAGAAGATGAATTCTTGGTTTTCTAAATGAATTTAGCTAACATACTGGATATTTTTTGTAAACCAGTTTTGAGAAGATGGTAACTCATTAATCATTTATTCAGCCAGCAGTAAATAAAATTTAAGCTAGATTACAAGCTGAGTGTTGTAGGCTTACACATATGATCTTAGGATTTAGGAGACTGCAACCAGACTATTGGCAAGAGTTTGCATTCACCAAGGCCTACAGAGTAAGACACTGTGCCCAGAACAAAACATTATAGTAGATACTTCAAGTAGATTCTCTAGCTCATACTAACAAATGGCAATTCTAGCACAGTGGTTATCATTTTGCCTTTTGGTAAAATAATAGTCTGCCATCTACATCTTTATATTCCTACATTTATGGAAATGTGCTTGATAAGGAAGTCTCTGTGTAGAAACTAGGAAGCCAATGTTCTCCTCACAACCTTGTTAATGAGTCCATTTGAGCATTTACTAAGACCATAATTATATTTTTCCGGGTATTTTCTGATTTGTAAAATAGTATAGATACATATATATGCATATATATAATTAACACATATATATATATAATTTAATTATTCATCATATTTTAATTAATTTGCTTTGACAAAGTAAGTACAAGAATGTGAATCTAGGGCTACACAACAGAGCCCACATTTGCCCATGTGTTGTAGTAGAGCAACAATAAATGTTGCAGAAATATTCCAGGTTCAGTCAGCATTGTACTGCAAATCAGTGGGACAGCAATTGGCACTGAATATTACATCCTCAAGTACACACCCTCTACATGGAGGGGTCAATTTTGCAACCATAGCTCTTCTTCCCCCCTCTTTTCTGATCTCATACACTCACTGTGATTTCTGTAAAATACTTAAGTACTACAATTACCAGAATGCATTCTGCTCTTTCTGCCCACCCCTCTCCAACCCAAACAGAACCACTTGTTTCCTCCAGTCAGGGTAAACTCTAATACAAGTTCCAATTCATATGCCACTTTTTTTCTTTTATCAGCTTTTTCTGAGCATAGTTAAAAATGTCCAGACTTTGTCTCTACAGTTCTAAGATCAGACCTCTGTTTTCCTACTGCTACAGTTACTTTTCTACCCATCTGCTTCTTGATTTAGTTCTAAGCCTCTAAGTGACTGAGATCTTCTTCAATTCATCTGTCAGCTCATTGCATCCAATACAAAGCAGGTGTTTAATAAACACGATTACAGGAAGTGCCTGGACAAACACCAATCATTTTTATCATTAATATTTTCAGATTAATTTTTCTGCTATGTAAATTTCCTATAGATTCAATAACTATCTTTACATAAACTAAATCTGTTTTAAGTTTCATTTAAATAATATGCTCATACAACATGGTCATAGATACCCATTTTTATTTTTGAGGACATTTTCTTCTTTAATTTAAAATCTTCTCCACATTACTTTGAGGTTAATTCCCTCAACCAAATGTCCTGATGCTAATTAGAAAGCATTTGTATATCCCCAACAGTCCATTATGCTGGATTCTCATCTTTTTCCTCCTTTCATGGGTGTAGCCATTCATCCATTCATCCGTCCATTTAACAAGCTGTGCATCCTCATGGCCAACAATTGTTACTTAAGCACTATTGTCTGCTAGATGGTGAACCCAGATACGAAGGTACAAAGACGGAAATGAAAAGACTTGCCTCTGCAGGGCACATAGCCCACAGTAGGCAGGGAGGCCACAGGCAGAACCCCAGCAAAAGACAGCATGAGGTAAATGCTAGCAGAAAAGTGCCAAGTTCAGAGTGTGGGATGAGGGCAGCAAAGCAGGGATTCTTTGACAGTTTGTAAAGAAAGATTTAAAAACACTGCAAATGCCATACCTCTAAGTGTCTGAAGATACCCTGCTATCACCTCAGCTCATCCCTCCGTGGACTCCAGCAAAAGGACAGCATCTGTGGCCTGCCCTCTCCACAGTATCTCCCCGTGTGTCAGTGATCCTCTGGAGGCACTGTATTGGAGAGCTACAGAGCCCTTTCCCCTTCAGGCAGCCCGAAGGGTGATGCAAACATGGGAGCTGAGCCTATCGGTGCTGGTATCCAGCAGCTGAAAAAGTTGTAGCCCATGAGTCATGGCTCTTTTCATGTGTTTCCAGATCTGTGGGAGGAGAGGCCTTTGGCTGGTAGCACCAGCAATGTAGCACCTATGATGATCACTTGGGGGAAAGAACGCCGCTGGAACCACTAGGAGAGGTACACAGTCCTCCCACCTTCCCAAAGTGTGCACATCCCCAGTGCCACCACCAGGCCATGCCTCAAAATAGTGTGAGAGCCAAAAAACCCACATTTTCAAAAAAAGGGACAAATAAATTAAGCTCTGCCACCCACTCCCCTTATGTGCAGCTCAGGGAAATCAAACGAAATAAACAAGCAAATTAGCAGTTGGTACGTGAGCTCCAGATCACGAATAGTTTTCAAAGGCTCTGCCAACCAGTTCTTCCTGAATCAAATTTGTTCTTGTTGGGAAAGTAATAATTAACAATCATACTACTAAGATTAATGTCTAATATCTAGTGAAAGTTTACAACGTAACAAATACCAAGCTTAGTTAATAGACACGGCCTCTTTAATTCTTATCGGATTCACCTGGTACTTTCTTTGTCCTTCTTTCTTTTTTTCTTTCTTTCCTCTTATTTTTGTCTGTTTTTTTGTTTTTCTGAGGGAGGGTCTCTTTACATAGCTCTGGCTGGCCTGAAACTCATTACATAGGCCAAGCTGTCCTTGAACTCACAGAGATCCATGTGCCTCTGTCTCCTGAGTGCTGGAATTAAAGGTGTGTTCACCGCCACCACCCAGTCCTAACATATTTATACAATTTAGACTTTACCACTGAATAGCCTGACTCTCAGAAAGTCAAACTAATTTGTCAGAGTTCAATGAGGTAAGTAGAAGAAAGGCCCTGTGTCTTCTCATATCTTAAGTGTTTAGCTCTGAATATACTTTCATTAAATTAAAAGAAACATATTAATGTAAGTTTGTGATGTTTTTGCAAGCTAAGAAAAGAGAGCTCTTGATCCTCTGTCACTCTTCTCTATAACAGTAGGAAACAGTTAAGCAAGCACACAAACAAAAATGTGGAAGTTTGAATTTAATTGATGTTAAATGCATAAGAGAAGATAATTATGCATGCTGTTCTGTTGTTTGCTTAATGTTACATATATGCTTTTATAGGTGCCACTTTTCTACAAAAGAAATGAGTTTAAAGCCTTTAGTACAACTTCAGAGGACTTTCTCACTCTATAGAGGCAACAGTTCTCACGATCTGTATGTACTTAATGCCCAGAGTCATCCGACTAGGGAAGAAATGCCCTAGTCATCCGACTAGGGAAGAAAGCTCAGATTCTGAAAACAAATAAGTCACAAACTGGACAATTGTCATTTAAAATTACTAATTTTTTTGGAAAGTACATGTAAAAAGAATATGATGAATTAACTTCAGAATGACAAGGTAAAGACATACGGAGGGAAGAAGATTTCAGTATCTTCTCCATCTTTTAATTTTATTTTATTTTTCTGAGACAGGATTTCGTTGCATATCCTTTCTGTCTTAGAACTAGCTCTGTAGACCAGGCTGCCTCAGACTCACAGGGATCTGCCGGCCTCTGCCACCAGAGTGCTGGGATTAAAGGTGTGTGCCACCACTGCCTGACTACTTTTTAAAATTTTAATGAGAAATTTACTTAGCATCAGCCTTCTAAGAGATGGCTAGTGGATTTTAGTGGGATAGAATGCAGTGCAAGGAAAAGCTTCTGTGCCTTAAACTTAAAAAGTGGAAGAAGAAAGTAAAATAGGGTTATAAAGATTCTAATGCTTTGGGTGTTTGAGACAGCTGAAGAGGAGAGAGATGTCAAAGAAGCCTCTATTATAGCCTGCAATCATGGTGTATTCCTTTCCTAACATTATCATGATTTGGAATGACAGGTCCCATGTTAGAACTTGTGAATTAGAATCTTCAGTGTGACACAGAACCCATATAATTTGGAACCATAATGAAGTTTGGTAACTCCCACCGAAAACATCCATCAGAGTCTCTTGTACCCTTGCTACACCTAGCAAGCGGCGATGCCAGGATGCATGTTCCAGCCTCCTTCCTCCCTCTTTGCATGCCAAAGACATGATGTTTACTGCCACAGCATTGGCGGGAAATGCCCTCACCTCTCATGGGAACTGTTTTAGTAGCAGAACTCTTGTCTCTGCTTCTCCACCGATTCAATCAAGTCCAGACTCCACATGGCAACAAGAAGAATCTTGTCATTTGGTAGACCAGAATATGCCACTCCCATGCTGAAAGTATTTCAGGGACCTTTCTTTGTACTTAGTGTAAAATTCAAGTATCAATCTTGGTATTATGAAGTGTTCATCTGTAACATTGCCTCACACACCTCTTATTCTCCTCCAAAGCTCTGGTCACCAACAGTTGCTCAGTCTCCATAGCTTCACATGACTTTCTCCTTCTGAAACCCTTCTGTCACCTCATTCTATAGAGATCTCTCTAATGACTTTATACTTTTCTTTTTCACTCAGTTTGCTAATCAATTAAAGGTATTTATTTTTATAATTTCTGTAAAAAACATAAAATCATCTTGAATACCCAATTGGTCCTTATCAATCATGTAGGCTGACTATGTTTTTATTATTATTGTTATTATTATTGAAGACTATTTCTTTCTTACCTACTTATACTGTCCTGCTCTGGATTTCAACCAGTGAGTCTCTTCATTGCCCTATTCACACCATTTAAAGAGTCATAAGAGTCCAATTCCAACAAGGTAAAAAACACAGTATTTTTTTTTAGATAATGCTAATAAAACTTGAAGAAAAATGAAGTCACAAACATTTCTGGTAATTTTTGCTGAAGAACAATGTCCCATTTATTATCTTGATTCCTAAGCCCCTGATAGTAAACACTGTTCCAAAAGGTCAGGAATACTCTGGGCCCCAAACAGCAAAGTAGCAGGTCATCAGAGGACTATCAAGGTAATTTCATGAGCCCCTAGAAGAGAGGCAGAACTTCAATATTCTCTTATACAATGGGAGACATTACAAACAACAAACTAGAATTTAATAATTTAGCTGTAACTGTACCTCAGTGAATGCTATCTATCTATCCATCCATCCAACCATCCATCCATCCATCCATCCATCCATCCATCTATCTATCTATCTATCTATCTATCTATCTATCTATCTATCTATCTATCTATCTCTCTTTTTATCTATTTATCTGCATGTATGTATACGTGTGTGTGTGTGTATGTATGTGTGTGTAATATACATAAGGGATATGTATTTGAGAATGGGACCATACTGGAACTGAATGTAGGGTCTTCTAACTGCCAGGCAAGTGCAGTAGTACTCTTTAACTTCACCTCTGATTCTCCATATTCTTTCTTCCACAAATCCTGATCCACATCTGTGATGTAAACAAGTGTTATATTGGGGACAAATTCAACCAGCTCACCACATCCCTTTTCCTGTATATTATATGTAATGGATCTTTCTCTGTCCTTCCAGCCAGCTCCCAAATAACGACATGGAGACTTCTTATTATTGGCCTTAGCTTTGCTTTGTTTCTAACTAGCTCTTGTAACTAATATGAACCCATTTCTATTAGGCTATGTGTTGCCAACTGGCTTGTGACTTTTACCACTCCTCCTACTTGTACTGCTACCTGTGGGTCCAGTTGGTGACTCTCCCTTTCTTCTTGCCAGAGCTCTCTCAGTCTGGAAGTCCCACATTTACTTTTTGTCTAGCTATTTGCCACTTAACTTTTTATTAAACCAATCACAGTGACACATCTTCCACAGTGTTATCAAATATCTTGCAACAAGTACAGGTTTTCTGCTGACTTTGTTTCCTTTCATTTATATTCATTGCTCTTAAAAACTTCTCAGAGCCCTCTTTACTCCTTAAAACTTCAATGCTCTGGAAGATCTCCTCAAAGAGATGCTGAGTACATTGGTTTAGGTATAATCTTAGATTTGCACTATTCACATCACTCATGGTTGTACTGATTTACTCCTTTGTTTCAGAATTGAGCCTTTTTATGTGGTTCTATATTGTTTCTGCCCCAGATAGTAAGTTGTATTAAGACTATGAAACAAATACACCAAACCTTAAGAAGCAGCACACAGTGTCACAAAATAGAAGATTTTACTGTTGTTTGTAAGTGATTTTCTGGGGAAAGTTCGTGGAGTGAAAAAACAATTCAAATAATTTGAGCACAAGGACAAATGACAAAGAATGGGCATTTGAAGATAATGTAAAAATAATGTATAGAAAAGACTAATTTATTCATGGGAAAGCATTTCTTGCATATCTACATATCCCAAACTTCAACACGGATTGAAATATACTGTCAATATTATAAGTCAGTGTCAAAAATACACTTTATTCTAACAAGATATATTAATATATTCAAAAGTATAATATATGCCTTAAGATTTACAACAAATACACACAAGGTAACAGGGAAACATAGATATGACAAGGACCCCAAAATATCATAGAGTCATTAATTTAAGCTCTTGTAAACAAGCTCAGGAAACTACTGATGGAGGTCATCTTTGCATGAATAATTTTTATATGCTTACGTCCAAACTCATTGCCGTTTTGACAAGAACTTTCTGCTCTTTTTTAGTGCTGAGGTGGAAAATGTTTGAAAATATGACATCAAGGTGACCTGGATGTACAGTAATGCCACTGAATCTGATATATGTCTAGTAGTAGATTCACATGGTGTGCTACCCATTTCCTTGATGGGTGCAGTAGACACAATTCTGGAAGAAATGTACTATCTTTATTTATCTGAGGCAAGATGAGAAATTTCAATGTGCCATCTCCTGAGCCTGGGTTTCTGCAGTGACTTTTCTGTCTTATAACAACAAATTAGTTAATTTCCAATTTCCTCTAGTAGTTTCTCAGACACCACTAAACAATTCTTATTCAATCTTCTCCAGGTTATAAGATGAAACACTGCTATTTATTTCCTTATGTAAAAACAACCACACTTCTTATACACTTATTGTATTACCAGCTCTAAATCCAAACAATGTAATCTTTAGTGTAGCTATGTTCAAGAATCATTTTTTAATGAATTCCATTCAAATGTACAAAATCCTGATCCAAACTGTAAACTCTGAAAATGACCTGTTCTATTTAATGTAATTTCTTCTAAGCACAGGCAGTATAACGCAAAAAACAGGGAAGGTAAAAGCAGATACATATACAACACATGCTAATATTGCCACACACCAAAGCACACTACAGAGACCATACTTTGTGAGCAGGGAGATAACTTTATCTTTACAAATTAATAAAGTATACAGTTTCAGTGTCTTTGTAAGAAAGTTAGTATTTTTGATGTTTTAATGTAGTGTTCAAATGTGAAGTTCACTTCTTAAAATATGAAGAAAATAAGTCTTTTAATCATCTAATGGCCCATTGACAAATTATTTTTATTGTGATAAATTCCATTTACATATTCATTATCTTATCAAGAAATTAATTTATTTATCAAAATACAAATCAAAGGATTGCTAGATACTGTTAAGCATGTTTTCATTTACACAATTATGATGCCACCACTTTCCAGGCACTTATTTAAAAGTGAGATAAAATCAGTTCTTTATCTTAAGATTCATAAGGTCTAGTGAGGAAAGGAAAAATAACTTTGCATAGCAACTAGTATAGAGAAAATGAAGTCCCAATAGTTTTGGTTTCTAACTGAATTATAACATCCTATGAGCACACAGAAAAAGTTATATTCATCTGATATAATCTGGAATTAAGTAGTTCTGATGTGTGGTTATCTTCTCTCTATGCCTCTGAGATACTTGTACCCTGTTTTCTGGATTTCTGAGTGTAAAATGTTTTCTTGAATCAGTAACTATCTCCAAACAGGAAGCAACAATATGGTCAAGGGAAGCTGAATTTTCTATTAATCTTTGTAGCACAAACTTTGGGAAAATTTTAGTGCTCATTCTAGAGTTTTATGCAAATCAGTTCTGATTAAATTTTACAAAGCAGGCCAGACACAGACTCACCAGGGTAGAATATGATTACACTTGACACCTAGAATGATATTCAATGCAATTACTTTCTGATTAATTAAAAGCCATGGTTTGAAACAGGTATTTCTAAGATACAAGTCATTCAGCATTAAATGAATCATATGGACAAGGATGAGCTATAGGTCATAGTTCATAGGAGAGAGACAACTATCACTCATGAGAGCATGATGATAAGAATTCAAGAGAAACAAAATCAAATCGTGATTTACTTTTTCTAGACAGTAATGGTGGAAGTTCTCCAAATCCTGATTAAGAATTCCGTTTGATGAAAGATCAGATGGAGAAAGAAACATTACCTTTTCTGCTAGAGAAGCATGCTATTATTTTGCTATATCTTCACACCTGGAAATAAATGCTAGTTTTCAAATAAAAAATATTCAAAGTTAGTTTGCACACTTTTCTGTGATAACTGTGCTCCCTCTCCTTATGTAATATCATATTTGAACATCTAAATTTCAATAACTGTATCCTAGTGATATTCAGGATTAGGGTAGGAAACTATTAGGAAGCAGTGAGTCATTCAGTTCCAACTTCAGATATTTAAATTTACAATTTTCACTTTCTCAATGATGTGAAAAGCAATATGATATGAATTCAATAGAACAGAAATGATACTCAGAATTTTTAGCATTTATTTATTTAGTGTTTGTGTATGTGTGTGTGTGTGTGTGTGTGTGTGTGTAAAACTGAGAACAAATAATGGGAGTTGTTTGAAGGAGGGTTCATCTGTATTTCTGTGCTTTAATTGGATAAATAAAAAAGCTGCCTGGGCCATTTGATAGGGCAGGACTTAGATAGGCGGGGAAAAGAAAAGAGGACACTGGGAAGACTGGGTCAGAGCCAGAAGCCATGAGGCTCCCTTCGGAGATGGAGGTACCTTAGGACCGTCTGGTAAGTCACCCACCTCGTGGTGACATACAGACTTTTATAATGGGTTAGTTTAGATGTGAGAGCTAGCCAAGAAAAGACTGATGATGATGGACCAGGCAGTATTTAAATGAATACAGTCTCATGTGGTTATTTCGGGCATAAACAAGCAACCAGTGGCTGAGCGGGCCAGCAGCTGGGGGCTTGGAAGCTGGGTGCTGGGAACTCAACCTACACCTCTCCCCTATTTATAACAGTTGTTTCTCTCCTTTACCATGTGGATGGATCCTGGGAATTGAACTTAGGTCATAATTCTTGGAAAGAAGCATCTTTATCCATTAAACTATTTAGCTGGCCCAAGAAGTTTTGAGTTTGGGTGCTTTCCCAGGGTATGGACACACAATATAGTACTCTGGAGATCCTTGGCAGCAGTAGATAGCTGCAGTGCCCAGTTAGTCAGATGACCACAAGAGGAAATACCCAATACTCTAGAGTGTACTGTTGCTAAGCTTTGATGTTCAATAGGAGAGGTATATGAAATACCTTAATAAAAACACTTAATACTTTCACCTTGCAACAATTTACTGGTATACATGCCATTACAGGTAAAGCAACATCATATCAGCTGTCAGAATTCTTGGTCAGAAATTCCCGCCCACTTTTTCCCTCTCTGAGTGTGCAACTGTTTAACAGTGAAACTTACTTTTGCTGTATATTGCTGTGGTGTGGGAGTCCCCTCTGTGTGGTGTGATTACCATTAATGAATAAAGAAACTGCCTTGGCCTGTTGATAGGGCAGAATTTAGGCAGGTGGGGAAGATGAAACTGAATGCTGGGAGGAAGAAGGTAGAGTCAGAGAGATGCCATGGAGCGACCACTGCTGAAGCTAGACATGCTGAAACTTTGCTGGTAGGCTACGGCCTCGTGGTGATTTACAGATTAATAGAAATGGGTTAAATTAAGATGTAAGAGTTAGCCAATAATAAGATAGTGCTAATGGGCCAATCAGTGATTTAATTAATATAGTTTCTGTGTGATTATTTGGGGGCTAAGCTAGCCGGGTGGCCGGGACGAACAAGTGGGCACTCCTCCTACATTGTTCTCATGTTGCACACTCATTGCAGGGTATGAGAGTGTGTTTGTGAATGCTGGGCAAGGGGAGTTCTCCTACCTTCTTGCATGCACATTTTGCCACTGAAATATATACTTTAACCTCCATTATGTAACATTTTATTTACAATAAAACTCTCAGAAACTAGCCAACTGCATTCCATTATTAGTATAGATTGCTTTAGTGACACCCATGGTGCTATGCATTTCACTTTCATATTTTAGTTGCTAAGTTAGACCAACTGGCATGAGAGACTAGTGAAACTTTAGGTATACTTCACTTAAGTCATGGGGTGATGACAGTAAACTTGTTCACAGACATAACTCACAGTGTGGGGTCTTATTATTTATGGTTTTCAACTGTCTACAAAGAGGGAACACATGTGATACTGGCTATGTTAAATTCAAGTAGAATATATTAAAGAAAATGCACTGATCTTTAAAGCCTAGCTTAGTTTCAGTCAGTGGAGTCATAAAATGCAATTAAAACAAAAATACTGCCAACAGTTTTTTCAAACAAATTTAATTGCTCATATAAAATTCTGTGATTTTTATAGAGTCACATTTTGAGTCTTATTGATACCTCCTGCAGTATTTTCAGTACAGGAGATGGAGTTGCATTTCCAGAGCTGATCAATTAAATCATATTTGCCAGCCTACAATATTTCTACCTGACTTTCTAGAACCCACTGTTCTTTTCTCACATCCCATAATGGCATTTCAGTTAAGTAAAGATAACACAGAGATTAGGATATGATGTCTAGTCATCAAAATTTTTGAAGAATGGTATGAGTTAATCTTGAAATGACTGAGAAGAAAAGGCATGTGTTCAATTATATGTGCCAGATCTGAGATATAAATGTCCTGGGAAAGCAAAGATGTATCGGAACTGCGGCCTTCCTTTGAGAACTCACTTTCTAGTGAGAGAAAAATAGGTAGTGAACACTGTTTTAGTGAACAAAAAAGAGGAAATAAGAACTTCACATCAAAGCAAGGGAGGACAGTGTATAGGAACAAAGGCCAACATTAAGAAAGATAAAAAGAAATTATGAGCCCCAAGAGATAAAATGTTTGATCATATAAACTTGCCATACTGCCTTAATATTTAAACACTTTATCCTTCAGGGCATGACAATGACTTTTAATGTGAGCTTTGAACAGATGATCAACAAATCTGAAGTCAGGGAGATATATTAAAAGATCACCACTAGAAAGAAAGTTTTTTCTGTCTTGGTCTGTCTGTCTCTTCCTCTACACACACATGCACACACACACACACACACACACACACACACACTTTATGAATCACCCTCTGTTGACTATAATTTTTGTTAGATTCTTACATGTTAAGAGGCACATCCTAGTATCCAGATGGTCTTCTAGATAGGAAAATTAGTTTTAAAGGAGAAAACTACTAAATAAATCTAGGTGTTAAATTATAGTGTCCAAATTATGGGTGTGCAGCAGCAAAGCTGGGGAAGAATATGCAAGATTCAAGACTAGTTTGGACTATATCTCCAGACCATGCCTCTAAAAAACAGAGAAGCAAAAATTATTCTGAAAGTAGAGCTTCCCTTCTCAAGGGAATTCATCCTGGAAATAAACTTAGTCTCTGTAGAATACTTAAAACGATTATCTCTCTGTGGTCAAAAGTAGAGAGGAGAGAAAGCATTGGTTTGAATTATCTTTAACATAAAAGAAAATTTTGAGTTAATCGACTGCTTTCATATTTCAATATAAATATGCTATTGTAGTTGATGGTTGACTTAGATTTTTTATTTGTTTGTTTGCTTTTTTGAGACAGGGTTTCTCTGTAGCTTTGGAGCCTGTCCTGGAACATACTTCATAGACCAGGCTGGCCTTGAACTCACAGAAATCTGCTTGTCTCTATCTTCCAAGTGCTGGGAATAAAGGCATGCACCATTACTGCCTGACTGTTTGGCTTAGATTTAAACACAGGTAGTCCATAGTAAAACATGTTGGTATGTCTAAGGTGGCGATGTAGAGGAAAGATGAGAGATTCTGGAGTGGGGGGAAGAAAAGAGAGAAGAAAAATGAGGAGGAAAGAGGAAAGGCAAGTTAATGACAGCAGCAGAAGAGAAAGTGTATCTGGTCAGTGCACAATACAAACACAGATGCTGGTTGACACTGATTGTGCATTACATTCCTAGTAATAATGGACCTTCCCACAAAAGAAGCACTAGAAACAAACCAAAACACTGCACACACACACACACACACACACACACACACACACACACACACACACACACGGAGAGAGAGGGAGAAGGAGAGAGAAAGATGTAAATACACACATAAGCAGAAGCAGCACGGTACACAGCATTATATCATGTAAAAAAGTGAAATGTAAGCATACACATTGGAAAATGGATTGGATTGTTAGTTTAAAAACCTAAAAACAAAAATGATATGAAAACCTCATAGGTTTTTTATAAAGACCAGATCTTTGGAGAAAAATCTGGACATGTTAGCGGTGTGCCTTGTTTATGTGTTATCTGATTTTGTAGTTTCTTGTCACAAAAGGGTTATAACTGTGCCTTATTACAGGGCAAATATAGATTTACACAGAACTAATGTTTAATTTTGGTGCTTATTGTTATTATTTAATTACCAATTAGAATCAATGGAAAGAGACATGATTTATTTGGTCTGGTTTTTGTCCCCTCCATATTTCTGCAGAAGAGACTTTATAAAGATTCTCAGCAGCCATATGGCAATTTCTTGTTAAACCTCAATGAATAAATCCTTTCTAATGAAATGTTCAATTTTCTCACTCAGCAATTTCCGACCCCTTGGTCCAAAAGCTTTTGCACATATTTTATCAGACAGTTAGCCCCTAGCATGGCTGCTTGGTTTTTAATCCATTCAACACTACCCGCTATTCACTGGCCAGTTCCTCACCAGTCCCAGCTCCTTCTGCCCACATGACTATAACATAAGCTTCTAAGAGTAGATGGGTGACTGTCCAGTGTTGGTTTGTCACAGACACACATATTTCCAATCGTAGACGGTCCATTGATTCAGTTTTTGTTAATTCACTCTTCACCTCCACAAACCATTGTCTGATCTACAGTCTTCTGCATCATATCCTTGGTAATGTAAATATGTTCATTAAGAAGATAGGAGCTGCATACTACCAAGGATCTGCAATGCTCTGGCAAGTTATTCAGTCATTTATCTGTATTGTTCTCCTAGTACTGTCTTAACTGACACATGAAATTAATCTTGAAAGCTATTTTTAAAGTGTTATTTGACCATGACGAATGCAGTTTTAATTATAATTTTTCATTTCAAATTTATTAACAGTTGTCTTCTGTATTTAGTAAAATAACAACAAAACAGAGTACTGTTCATAGATTGGACTTGACTGAGAACAGAGACTCCAAATGTTGTATCTAGTGTACATATATTAGACTTGTATTTCTGGATTAGAAAATTGTGGAACAGGCCCATAAGTTGTGCTGTTATTGTGTTAACATATTATTTAGACCCTTTCAATGTGTTTTATTGACTCTAACACTAATTTGGTAAGAAAAAGCATTTGTGTAATCTCTAATTGTAAAGAAATTGATACTATAATCCCTCAGAAATATGCTTATAATATGAATAGTAATAGGTTGTTAAACAGAACACTCCCTCAAAGCCATAACCATAACTGTGATTTACAAAACCACTACCATCTTCAATAGGAAGTTTACAGAACTCGACAAAGATTTCTATAAAGAACCCAGAATTTAGAGAAGCCCGCCCTTTTAATGGCGTCTGGTCCTTGGCTTCAGATCCGCCCAACAGGAGGGGTAAGAACAAGTCCTAGCCCCCTAGGCACTCTGCTCCATTGGGAGGCTCATGCTCCCCCTTCCCTCCCCCCCCGTCTTTTCTGTGTTCCACACCCCAGAGTGTCCCTGGGCAATATTCCCCTTTGACAGGGCGGAACTTGGCCTGCATCAGTGCTGTGGCCTTGGATGAGGGTGGAATCAGTATAAACCTGCAGGGCTCCAGCAGAGAAGTCTGCCCTTTCGATGGTGGCTGGTTCTTGGTGAGCACCAGGACCTCAGATCCGTCCCACTGGATTGGACCAGAGCAAACCACTCAGACCAAGCAAGTGACCACTATCTACTACTAGTTGATCTACCTGGAGAGGAAGAGATGGGCAGGCGCCAATCCAAGATTTCCTCTAACAACCTGAAAAGCAACATAA
>JAQHUG010000092.1:989055-1035780 GCA_028555095.1 Dicrostonyx torquatus | reverse complement strand
AATATTTCTGACATCCTTTGATAGAGAAAATCCCTAAGCACAATCACCAGCTTTTTCTATGCTAATCCCTGCCACACAAACAACTAAATTCAATAGGAATGAGAAAAGTACTGATAGAAACGGCTACTTGGTAGTCTTCTGAGAAGAATCTCTACAAACTTCCTAAAAAAATCAAAGCCTGTAAACAACCATATCTACCTACTATCTATCTATCTATCTATCTATCTATCTATCTATCTATCTATCTATCATCTAATTATTCTTTTCTTATTAATTCTACAGGGAGACTCCTTTGAATGGTTATGTTCTGCAGGCTAACAGACACAGGTGTACAACCTGATTTTAGCAAGTCACAATATCGTCATGCACCTGTAGGTAGAAGTTTAATTATTCCCAGAAGGTCACATGGAAACCTCATTCAAAGATTCCACAGTGAGATAGTGACTGTCCCATTTCAGTAAGGATTGCAAGATAACAAGGGTTCAAAGTCCAGTACAACTCATGTCTCATTAAAATACAATATTTCAAAATATGTTTTAGACAGAGTTATGCATATGGATAATAAATGTACAAGCTTCAGTTTAAAACAGGTGTTTTACCTTGATACTGACTGACACACCCACACCCACTCCACACATTCACCCCCAACATACACATGGTTTGAGATTCCGAATCTGCCCATTCAAGCTCTGGTATTTATTAACCTACAATCTTAGTTCGGTTTTAGATGCAAATTATTCCTACTTATGCCACCTATCTCTACTTATCTGCTTTGAGAATGCTCATAAAATGATCAAAGAAATTATCGTATAACAGAAACTAATGTTCATAAGTGTCACTCTTCTTAGTCTCTTGACGGTCATGTGGAATATTGAAGAAGCCATATTCTCGTGGACAGATAACAGTAAAGCATTTGTAAGTATAATTTCCAAGCTACAGAAATGGTTTTGAAGGGAGAAATTTCCAAGAGCTACCTGCTTTGGAAGCAGCCATCTGTGACTTGGTACCGATTCTCACATGTTGGCACAGTATCTTGTTATGAAAAGGTAAAAATAACATAACTTACTTTTAATGTTGATTCATTTTCTCTTAAAAGGGAATATTATTGATCAGTTTTCAGAAGGGAATGTTTTAGAATATTACCCCTGTATTCTACTTTGAATTGAAAATAGATCTTTTACAAAATATATTCTAATCAGTTTTTCCTCTGACAATTCCTCCAACATACTCACCATAACCCTATCCACTTAAATCCACACCTTTTCCTACTCTCTCTCATTAGAAAATAAATAGGCATCTAAAAATAAAATAAATAGACAGTGGTGGCACACACTTTTTATCTCAGTATCAGGAGGCAGGACAGGTAGATCTCTGAGTTCAAGGCCAACATGATCTGCAGAGCCAGTTCCAAGACAGCCAGTGCTACATACAGAAACCCTGTCTCAAAAAAATTTAAAAAAAATAAAAAGGAAGCAAAGAAAAATAAAAACAAATTCACCAGAAGAGGAAAAAACAAATAATTGAGGGGGAGAAGTAATGTGGGATTCCCCTCTGTATGCTGCTGTGATTATGTTTTATAGCCTTTGGTTAATAAAGAAGCTGCTTTCGGCTAATGGATCAACAGAGTAAAGCCAGGCAGAAAATCCAAATAGAGATGTGGAGAGAGAGAGAGTAGGTGGTGTCTAGAAGACACCATGTAGCTGGTGGAGGATATAGATGCTCACGTGCCTGTACCGGTAAACCACAAGCTTCGTGGTAAAATACAAAATAATAAAAATGGGTTAATTTAAGATGTAAGAGCTATCTAAAAATACTCTTCAGCTATTGGCTGAACAGTATCACAATGAAACAGTATTACAATAAATATAGTTTCTGTGTGGTTATTTCAGGTCTGGGGGTCCGGGAAATGAATGAGCAGTCTCCACCTATAGAAAACGTCAAGAAACACGTGCAGATACGGAGATACACACATTTACACACAGATATCCCAATAAACATAAAATTTGAAGTCATGATAGAAAAGCAAAAGATTTGTAAGATAAAAAAAGTACATAAAGCAATATGAGACAAAATACCTCCAAAAATGCCATTGTGGGGCCATCCTCTACTGGGCATGGGGCCTGGCCCTAAGTGTGGCTTGTATACCCAGTGAAACTCCATGTCCCCATTGGAGAAAACTAATTCTTCCTTTACAGGTGTTTATTACTTGAGATAGTTTGGATTTGGAATGGGAGCTGGTGTCCCCCTCTCCTCTCAGCACTGGGACCCATCTTTCTCAGAATATTACAGGCCCCATACAGGATGCCAGAGTTTCTTTGTGTTCTATACTGTGTTTAGAAGGTCTTGTTTCCTTGTCCTCACCTCTCTTAACTCTTACAATCCTTCTACGTTCTCTTCCACAGGGCTCCATGAGCCCGGCAGGAAGAGGTTTGATAGAGATTTGACAGCCCGTTGAGCCTGAGTGTGCCAAGGTCTGTCACTCTCTGTACATTGTCCAGCTGTGGGTCTCTGCATTTCTTTCTATCTACTACAGGACGAAGCTTCTCTGATGATAACTGAGCAAGACAGTGATCTTTGAATATAGCAGAATGTTGTCAGGAGTCATTTTGTTGCTAAGTTCCTTTAGCAGAACAGTAGTATTTGGTTTTCTTAGGTCCATGGCCTTTCCTGTCTCAGGTTCTTGGCTACCTGAGCAGAGTTAGGGATGGGTTCCTTTCCATGAAGTAGGTCTTATATGATTGGTTACCTGCATATTTTCATGCCACTATTGCACAAGAATATCTTGCAGGCAGGTAACCATTGTAGATAGAAGGGTTTGTAGCTGTGTTAGTGTTTACCTTTCTTCTCTGGCAGCATGCAGAATACCTTCCAGTGCCATGAACACTGGTCAGAATGGTGAAGGCTCTAGGTTGGCACCAGCTCAACCTCATGTTTATTGAATAATATATGTGTGGTATTCATCTACAGGCATTTATGATTAGTTTGCGGAGAGCAACCAATAGCCTTGGCAACAGCCTGGGCTGGTTAGGGATTTCCATGAGTCCCCTTGGGCCAAAACTCAATTAGATGTAACCAATTATCAGTATTGGAAGTTTCATTTGGTGGTGAGTGTTGTCTGATTGGAGATTTGCCTCCTCCATTATTTGGTGATTCCATTTAAATGTATTTTAAATATGTATATATTTTCAGAAGCTTCTACTGTTGTAATTTTCCATACAATCCCATAAGTGGTCCTCAGTTTTAAATGTTCATCCCTCCATTCCTTCCCTTACCTCCATCTTCCTCGCTCTCCATTTAATCCTCTTCTTCTAGTCTCCCCTATTCTATCCATAACTATAAATTCCATTTTCACTCGCTCTCAGGATCCTTCTTTTACCCTTAATATTCTACTCTATACCTAACCTCTGTGGGTATATGGATTATAGCCTACTAATCAAAAATGTTACTAAGGTGAGATCTCTCCATATATTTTTTATGTAGGCACATAGTGCTGTGAACTGGCTTCTCAGTACTGAGTATTCAAACATGTAGCCAAAGGAGGCCATTCTCATACTATGCCTGGGCAGGGTTAAATAGCAGGAGATGGGTAGGCAAATAATACTAAGGATTTTTGGAAAAGTCATAGGAAAACATGATCATACAAGTTGATTTTTAAAAATAAATATGTTCATGTACATGCATATATACACACACAGACACAAACTGATAGACAGACAGACCGACCAAATAACTGGCAGACAGACAGACAGACAGACAGACAGACACAAACACACATTAATGGAGTTATGCTATGTGGAGTGATGCTGTCTCCCTCAGGAGCTAATAGCTATTCACTTTCTAACAAAAACCCCAATGCCAATATGGAAAACCTCACTAGAATTATTGATCAGGAGAATACAAGAACCTTCAAATCAATATAAGATATTGTTATTCCTCTTGATTGATGTCCAGAACTTGAAGGTAAAACCTTCTTGTTGAAGATACATATAGTTCAGACACAGGACTTGGAGGAGCTGAGATAGAACTTCTGTGGAAGCCTCCTCTCTAAGGGCTAGCTCTAATAGTATCTAAAGGTACAACACAGGCTGCCTAGGGAAGGAGACATCAGCAGTCCTACCAAGGTGTAAAGTCTAAAAACTACACTGAATGGCCTCACAAAGCATCAGAGTAGTGTCACAGTGGTACTTTAATGTTGGAAGTAACAAATTGGATTTCAGGATCACTCAATAGGAGGAAATTCATGCTGGTACTGGAAACCAAGCAAACTACCCATGGTTGAAGTGGCCATGAACCTGAGAGAAGAACTTACTACTGCCATTTTCTGAAGCCAACAGAGTTTCTAACTGTCTTCTATTTTAAATACTTATATCTACAGATGAATGTATCTCTTATTCCGCATCAAAAAAAAACATCTTTTTTTTTTTTTTTGCTACAGATGGAGACTTAAGAGATCTAGAACTTATCAAAATGTAGAGAATAAATGACTTTGGGTGTCCAACTCCAACTGGTTACATATGAAATGCAAGCCTTATACCCCAGACTCAGGGAAGATTGACAACAATGTGAAGGAAATGCTATAAGAGTGAGATGACCATGATGACTGATGATAAGTGGTCTTCCCTAGATATGACATGGAAAATACACCCATGATGTCTTAAAAATGTGGTTGCCTCAACACGACCAGCATAGTCAAAGCACTGTTTGACATGCCAAAGTTGGCAGGGAGAAATTCACATGGATCCATCCTTAGATAAAGACCTATAGGCCTTGGCCAAGGTTGCTGAGAGTCAGAGTCTTAGAAAGATGAGCTAACATATAGGTTATCTAATCCCAGTGCTCAATGCTGGGCACATATACATGCAAACAATGCTAAATGTAGCTACTTGCTATATCTACATGTGCACATATACCAAAAGAGAAGAGAGAAAGAGTGAGGAAAGAATAGTAATTATTGCTTATTATTGTTCCATATAAAGAAAATATTATTAATTGGGGAACTAGGGGCAGAACACAGGAGAAGATGGAGGCTTTAGAGAAAGGAGCAGAAATATAGATGATGTACCTATGTATAAAGTTCATAATAAAAGAAGAAAATAATTAACATTTTAAAAGCCACAATAAGAAATGTCATACATTTTTTTTTGTGTGTGTGTGTGTACTAGTTAGGTTGTTTTATTTATTTATCTATCTATTTATTTATTTAGTTATTATTTGACTTTGTCAAATTGACACAAGTCAGGATCTTCTGGGAACAAGCAATTTCAATTAAGGAAATGCCTTCATCCAGATGAACTGTTAGGCAAGTCTATGTGACATTATCTATGGGATAAGTAGTCACTGGATGGATAAAGAAGCAGGCCTTTTGTTCTAGTAAAGAGCATTTCTCAATGGTTTTGCTCTAGTTCCTGCCTCCATGTTCCTGCTGATGTCCCTCAGCCATAGGTAGTGATTGGGATGTGTGCTTAGTTACTATTCTGTGCTTTGAAGAGACAGCAGGACCAAGGCAACTCATATGAAAGAAATCATTCAATTGGTCCTTCCTCGCAGAGGTGTTGCCAACGTGGTACACGAAAACAGGTATAGCACTGAAGCAGCAACTGAGAGATTTACCTCCTGATTCACAGACAGTAGGGAGAGATTCTGGGGTTGGGACTTTTCTTTTAGGCATTATTTCACAGATAAGAAACTGGAGCTTAGAAGATTATCCAAAGTCTCATAATAATAAAGTAGTGGAATTTGAGACACCACACTGAGGAAAAAATATTTTGGTGCTTACTCAGCCCCCCCCCCCAGTAACATACTTCCTCCAACAAGACCACACCTCCTAATCCTTCTGGATTAGTTCCACTAACTAGGGACCAAGGAGTCAAATACATGAGCTTTTCCCATTCAAACCATCACACTGTGAAAGCCAAACAAACCCTTTCTTTCCAAGATGGTTTTAGTACAGTTCTATGACAGGAACAAAAAGCAAAAGAGAATAGCATGTGTCTACATTGTATAGTGAGCAAGTCTGTCGAAGTCGTAGAACAACTTGGGAAAGTTTGTTGTTTCTTCATGTCTGTCCTGGGAATCAAGCTGAGGTTGCTAGGTTTGTGGTTAAGAATTATTTCCCACTGAGCTCACTGCTGGCTCTGAAAACATTTTTCTCAAAAGAATTTTTGTTTGGGAGAAACTTGCATTCTTTGAAAAGGAATTATAGTGAATTCATCTTATTTTGTAAATTAAATTTAAATAATCTTGATTTAAATATTTAAATGAATTTTTAGCTGTGTTCTCTGGTATACAGAAGACATGATATAAAGACATTATTGAATATTTTGCATAAACTAAGCAAGACAAAAATAAAACTTGAACAAAAGCAGAAGAACTCACATCTGCATAAACTCTCTATTTATGTGACTTGGTCTACCCTTAAGTGGTCTTCAGATGAATTCTGTTTTTCTTTCTCTCCCCTTATGCACAGCACTACAGCCTTTGCAACCTATCGTATTGCTTTGAACAAAGCTTTCCAAGGGATCCCCACAGCACTTAGACACTCATTTTATAGGCTATTGATTTGTACTTGTCGGTATGTTGCTCTTTAAACATTGTCTAGGGGATGTATTTTATCATCCCCACAGAGGCAGTTGCACAGCCCCCTGGGCAGCAACAGAGCTAGAATAGTGGGGAATATTTTGTGAGCTCACTGCTCTTGTTAAATGATGGCTCAATGTGTCTTGCAAGATTTGTATGGAAGCTACTCATTCCCCCAACAAATATCAAAAACATAATCCTAGGAAATGTGGGAATAGATGGATTATCAATGATTGATTTTAGGATTCTTCCATTCTCTATAACTTCAAATCTATTCCTCTAAAAAATAAAAAAAAATAAAATAAAAAATGATTTTTAAACATCATAGGGCTCCACATACTTTTAGCCACAAAACGATCGCTTCTGAGTTCTTTTCCCCCATCCTTTAGTCACACAAAAGAAGACACACTTTCGCCAGGCAGTGGTGGCACATGCCTTTAATCCCAGCACTCGGGAGGCAGAGGCAGGCGGATCTCTGTGAGTTCGAGGCCAGCCTGGTCTACAAGAGTTAGTTCCAGGACAGGTTCCAAAGCCACAGAGAAACCCTGTCTCGAAAAAAAAAAAAACAAAAAACAAAGAACAAAACAAAACAACAAAAACAACAAAAAAACAAAAGACACACTTTCCTTTCTAGTAGACAGATGCAACCCAGAATCGCTAAGATGTCAAAGCATTAGCTACACTTTCCTGTATTGCTTCCTACTTAATCTGCTCAAGAACTATGAACTGTGCTCACTATCTCCTGAAGAAAGCAATGATCAGAATGTTTGAGTTATTTGCCCAAGGACAAGTAGCCTTTGAAGAACTGAAGTCAGGATTCCGACACCCTTAATTGATAGTGGTATGTTGTCGATTAAATACTAATAGAGTGAATTTGAACATCGTGCTCAGCTTATAGATGAAGACCTTAGTTTCAGAACATCAAGTGACAAATCTGAGGGTGTTTGGATCACAGGAGGATCTATGTGAATAACTAATGGCAGGATGCACCTGCCTCTCCATTACCAGTTCTCCTTAGCATGCTCAGCATGGGGTCCCAACAACATTATAGATTTCCAATGTACTTGATTTTAAAGAACTCCATTCTGGGTAGTTTTATTTTAGAAAGACGCCAAAGCCAACCGACAGCACAATGGTATTTCTGAGTACACAGTTTAAATGAGCAGAATTTGCTGAAAGCAACAGATGATCTCCCTCAGCACTTTCTCCAATTAAAACAGTACAGACGCAGGAGAAAACTGTCTCACCAAATTGTGACAGAAGCAGTGATTAGACTGTAATATAAATAACACATTGGTGTTTTCCTCATGCCCGTTTTGTATATTCAGCTGCATTATTAGTAACTACAATCTTGAAGTAATCTTTGCAAATATTCATCTAATATTATTTTCATTTTGTAACTTAGCAGGGAGTCTATCAAACGGCGCAAAATAAGATCTAGGGTAATTCCATTAATAGCTGAATCCAGTGCTGAAGGCTGAAGCACAGATGATTCTCACTGTTTTCAGTTCTAATCAAAGGCAGGAAATTCTGATTTGATTATGGCGTGCAACCTTGCCAACTCCAACAGGACATATTATTGTCTACTTGTTATTTCCCTACACTAAAGCATCGAATAGCTCACAGTTCCTAGCTTTTACAAGCTGAAGCTCATCTCCTTTTCAGATGTATTTTTCAACCTGTGCTCTCCCTTCATGCCACAAAACATAACTAAGATGAAAAAGATATATAAGGGGTCCATTTTGAATCACCAGGTGTGCAGTGCAGGCCAGTGATCTTTGAGAGAAGGAAAACACGGAAGGGAAACACTAGTGTATTTTCCAACTCTCTTGTTTAGTGACAGCAATTTCATGTCAGACTGGGACTGACAAGTGATGGGGCAGCAGTGTCTAACTATATGCTCCTGCTAGCTCTGGCCGGAGTCCTACCTTGTGTAACCCTCATTGTAAAATATCCTTCAGGATGAACTCAGACCCCTTATTGGTCTCTTTTTCAATCTGCACACTGACTTCTGTGCATTTCACTACTGTAATAGAGAAGGAAAGAAAATATTTCACAACAAAATTGTGTGGAGTAGTTTATACTTAAATCAGTATTTTCTGTGATGCTTGCAACGTTGACATTTTGTCATTGATGAGAAGAGATGTCTGTGCCATGGATCAAGCTTTCCTTTCTGGGAGACTAAAAATTATGTTCAAATTAAGACTAAATAAAAGGTAGTAAAGAGTAGCAATCAGACCAAGAACTGAAGAAATAGAAAAGAAGCAGTAGAGAAAATTGTTAAGGTCTAAGGTTGTTTCTCTGAGAAGTAATAAAAACCTGTAAGACACAGAATATGAAAATTATAAATATTTCATCTAAAGATAACACTAGATTCTTTAAAGTCACTAGAAAGGCAATAGGGCATCTCATGGATAGTTTTATAATTATAATTTTGACAATTTAGATGAAATAAATAAGTTCCTTAAAAATCCTTAAAAAGCATTCCAGAACTAAGCAAATTTGTTCCATCAAAGAAACTGAACCCTTCTTTTAAACCTTTGCACAGTTATTAAATATTTTGATATACATAATTTTCAGAATTATTTTAAAAGCTGAAAGACAGAGAAACATTTCTCAGTACATTTTATGAGAACAAAATAAATGCAACCATTTCCAAAGCCTAACAAAATCATTTGAAGGGGTTGTCTGAATGGGTCATGTGCCAGGTTTATTTGTAGCTCTTTGGGGAACCTCTACACTGATATCTATTATGAATTCACCAGCAGTGAACACGGTCTAGTCAGTTCACTGTGGCAAGAAATAAAGTGAATTCAAATTAGAAAGAAGTGGCTAAGGGTTCCTTCATCGTCAGAGAACACCTAAGTAGAGGAAACACTGTAACTTACTCAAATCCACTTGAGCAAACTGAGGCAGAGTTAGCAAGGTTGTGAAATGCAACAACTACATCAGACATCAATTATATTTCTAGAATCTAGTAGCAAAATGCTTTTCCACTGAGATTTAAAAAGACCTCTAATGCCATGCACTGTAATTCAAAATAAAATGAGCTACTTGGGGATGAATATCACAAGGACACAAGTAGGACCTGAAAACAAATTTATAAAACCCTGCTGAAAGAATGTGAAGTAAACACAAGGAGACAGGAGAGAACTATTCCCGTGATTGGAAACACCATTACTATTTCACAGTTTCCTTTAACTGAGCTATACATGTAATACAACCATAACCATCCAGATATTTTTGTAGAAATTGTAGACTCTAATGTTCAAATGAAAATTTAAAGATATAGAATTGATTCCTGTCCCCCAAAATATCTTATAAATTTTAAGAATAAATTTAGAAGACAAATGAAAATACATGAAGTTACCAAACATTGTTCTGATGTCAAAAAAAGGTTAGCTCAGGAAACACAAGTAAATATCAGAAATCCATGGACAGAGAGAGAGAGCAGCAGCGATTTCCACCAATGGTACAATGACAAATGTATGGATGAAAGCTGTGCCACAAACATCTCCTTCTAATTTCAGTATAATTGTGTTTCTGTCTCCTAAAATTAAGATTTACTTAGGTTCTTATTAGTAAAATCATGTAGAGAAATGAATCTACACGAGAACACAAAGACCAAAGTCCCCAGACCCTGTCTAACAATAAGAACCGAACACTCACGATTTAGCCATTTCCTAACTCCACATCTCTTAATTTATCGCTTTGGAGGTAAATGTTAGTACATGAATTTAGTTGAGAAACAAGGTAACACATGCCCCAAATGGAATGCTTCTAGAAGAAAACATGGGATAAAACACAACCTATGAAACACCATTGATAATGTAACTTCACCTTTTTTGTTGTTAAAGCTGCTGTTACCAGAGGGGGAAAATGTTTGCAAAGGACTTACAAAAATAATAAGAACTTCCTTATTCATTTATCTTTAAAGCAGTCTCTTCTCACTTTACATACTAATCCCAGTTCCCATTCCCTCCCCTCTTCCTGCTTCCAGCACCTTTCCCTCATCCTGCCCCCATCCTCTCCTCAGAGAGGGTAAGGCTTCCCATGGGGAGTCAACAAAGTCTGACACATCACTTTGATGTAGGATCAAGAACCTCCCTCCTATATTTAGGTTGAGCAAGGTATCCTTTCAAAGAGAATGCATTCCAAAAAGCCAGCTCAAGCTCTAGGGATAAATCCTGGCCCCACTGCTAGTGTCCCTATAGACTGCCCAAGTCACACAACTGTCACCCACATTCTGAGGGCCTAGTTTGATCTTTCGGAGGTCTTCTTCTCTCACTGTTAGTCCAAAGTCAGTGAGCTCCCACTAGCTCAGGTCAGCTGTTTCTGTGGGTATCCCCATCATGGTCTTGACTCCTTTTCTGCACCCTCTCTTCGACAGGACTCTAGGAGCTTGGCCCAGAGCTAAACCACAGCTACACATCAGCATTCTCCATTGTCATATGAAGAACAAAACTGTCACTAGACACAACACACCGGTGACACAGAAAGTAAATATGCTGTAGGAAAGAAGCCAGAATCTGATGCAGTTCCCTTCCCCAAAGGGTATATTTTCTTAATTTATGTAAATGCAAGAAGCATTTCAGTGTTTACTCTAGAGCCATCTAGGAAGCAGAAAGAGAGAACTTAAAGAATATCCAAGAAAATACTTGAAGCCGGGNAAAAAAAAAAAAAAAAAAAAAAGAATATAAGAAAATACTTGATTGTTGTAAATTTGTTATTATCTTGTCTGGTTCCAGGAGTTTGTGTGTATACATGTATCTAAACACACAAATAAACAAAATATATGGAAAATATGTACAGCTTATTAAATGTCAGCTACAGATGTATAATAAAATTGACTTAAAGACAGATTAAGTTTAAATTTCACTTAAGTATCTTACAACACATCCCACGTACCTAAGACTCAAGGGATACTATAGGAAACAGGGTGAAAAATTATTAAAGTCAGAGAATCAGGATATCTTCCGAGTAACTGCAAAGGACAGGGAAGTTGCATCCATGAAATCTCAACAATATATCTGCTTAAATAGGACCTGAACAATGACACCACCAGCTGACATACAAACATGGATAGGAGAAATCTCACAAGGCCTTATATGTAGAAGAAGAGCTGGGGCAATGTAATGACCGGTTGGTGTTGAGTAAGTAATTAACCAGGATCTGTCTCTGTTTAGATCTAAAACTATAAATCTATGAGTAACAATAAATGAACTCAATAGATTATGCTTCCATAGTTACACATATGTATACAAGGAATAATAATTATTAAAGAAAAAAGAGAAAAAGGTGACAGGGAGGTTGTGATCAATTTGGGGAAGAGTGGAACAGGTGATGAATATGATCAGAGCACGTTGTTAGAAATTCTCAAATAGCCGGGCGGTGGTGGCGCACACCTTGAATCCCAGCACTCGGGAGGCAGAGGTAGGCGGATCTTTGTGAGTTCGAGACCAGCCTGGTCTACAAGAGCTAGTTCCAGGACAGGCTCCAAAGCTACAGAGAAACCCTGTCTCAAAAAAAATTCTCAAATAAAGAAGTATTCCATTAAAAATCTTGTACAGGTATTGATTGATGAAGGAAAATGATATATGATCTGATTCTTTTATACAGAAATTCACCTCTCTTCTAGAATGGAATTCCCAGTGCTGCTGAAATGTTCAACTGGTTTCCATAAAAGCAATAAGATCTCTATTACAGTCAGGTACGTCTTACTGGCTATCGACCAGGTACCTGTGTTCTTGACCTAAATATTAATTTTCTTGTATTGGGGAGTCCTATGGAGGAGGCGGAGGTAGGATCAGGGGGAGCAGAGGGATCAGGGACACAGAGGAATATGGCCCACAGAATCAATTGACTGTGACTCATGGGGGCTCACAGACATCAGGGTGCCTGTAGGGGTCTGACCTAAGTCAGCTTGGTGTTCTTTTTGGACACCTAATAGTGAAATTGGTGGTGGTCTTTGACTCTTTTGTCCTCTTGTGGGACCTTTTCCCCCTGCAATGAGTTGCCTAAGTTAGCCCTGAAGTGATGATGTGTGCCTGGTTTTATTGTAACTTCTTATGCCATGTTTAGTTGATGTCCCTGGGAGGTCCACTCTTTTCTGAAAGGAGATGGAGGGGGCTGAATCTTTAGGAGAGGGGAAGTGGGGGGAGAAGCTAGGGAGAGGATAGGGAGAAACCTGTGGTCAGGATCTATGAGACAATGATATAATGATACTAGTAAGGTAATAAATACTGATAAACCTTTTTTATTTTGAAAGTTGTCTTACCAAAGTGAATATTTCAGCTGGTCATCTGAGTTTCTTCCAGTGTTAGTTTGAAACAAAACTTTGACAAGCTTCTTTTATATGTGTCAAAAGCTTTTGTTTATAAATTGAGAATAATTTCAATGAAGATAAAGGAGATCAAGAACATTGCAGATAACCAAGGTAATGGGAATATGATTTTTGGTCAGATGTTTGAAAACTTTGAAGAAGTAAGATAAAGAAAAATCATGAAAAAATTAAAAACAAAAATGGATGACTATGAATGAATCTGTGGAATTAATGTTCAAACCAGGGAGTAGCTGAGTAAGTTGAATCCTTGTGTAACCACTGCTTGACCCTCAGTATGGGGCTTGTGGCATTTAGAAGATCATTAGGTTAAATGCCAAGTAAGTCCTATCAAACATTATTTCAGGTTTTGCCTAAGATTATAGTGAAATTGTTGTACTTCTAAGAATACCAGTGTGATTCCATTACTGTCTGCTAGGACAAAGTTGACTCACTAGTGGCTGCCCCAGTTAGAGCTCCCACTTGAAAGAATCACTTACATTACTCTTATCCCATAGGAATTTCATAACAGACAAAATCACCTTGTGCCTTTATACTTAATCAGGGTTCTGCTGCGTCAGGGAAAAACAAAAACCTGACCTTCTTGCTTTAAATGACCCAAAGGGAGTTATTTATGGCATTAAATGCCATGAAAACCCACAAAACATAAAGCATCTCAGGCAGACATAATAAATCATCACAACTTTTCATCGTAACTAACAGTGCAAGTACTGAACAAAATACCACCAGAGAATAATGCTGACACCTGCTCCAAAGACTGAGGAAGAAACGATGCTGAATGAAAGTTTAATCACTGATTTCCTATTGCACAGTCAGGTTCCTAATGAGACCACATAATTACAAGTGAGAGAATTCATATCCCTGGCTAATACATAATTATATCTGGAAGCATAGTTACTAAACTAAGAAACTGAATCATTTTTGGAAGATTCTTTGCACATGCAAGGTAGGGAAACATTTAATGAAGGGGATGTTGTCTTTCTTGTTTACATATTCCAGTTTTTAGGTGAATTTTGAGCAAGATGCAAATGGTCCAGAAGGTTTTTTGTTACTCTGTGGAAGAATTCATTCAAATGTATAACCTATAAAATTCTGTGAAATAACTATCTGCTAAGGTTCAAGCTTATGGGCTTTATTAAATTTTACAAAAATTTGACAACATCCATTTTTGTTGTTGCTGTTGTTCTAGAACAACTCGAGTTTTTGACACTGCACACACACAAAGAGTAGAAGAAATTGAAATGGTTCCATCACTGTCCATTGTTAGACTGTTGAGTAAAGGTGATGGATGCTTTCAGAGTTACCCTCAAACATCTCCTGAAATTCTATTTGGAAGGAAGGTGCTTGTCAAGTGGAAGTTTTAAAAGGAGTCAGTGTCAAGTAATAAATTCTTTCTTAACGCAAATTGGAATTGGAAGAAGGAAAGGAATGCCAGTGAACAGTAAACTGAAGTCCTCTCCGTATCAAAGCCAGCTTTACAGGAGTCTGTAAGAGCAAGAGAACAGTTCTTATTTGAAGAGGACTTTTTTTTTTAAGGTTCTACAAAGAGGCTGCTATTGAACACCACTAGAACTTCAAACATAGTGACCAGTTAAAAGTGGTTTTTGATCTTGCAATTCCTGTAACATGATTAGGACACTGGATAATACTTAGATACATCTGTACCCATGATTAAAAGAGAACAAATGTCTATCACTAAATGCTCAAATATGATCTGAAACTCAAAACAAAGTTTCGAAGATCAGGGATTTACTGAATTTTAGAGCAAGATACTATATTAAAAATGCCAATTCTGGGGGCTGGAGAGATGGCTCAGAGGTTAAGAGCATTGCCTGCTCTTCCAAAGGTCCTGAGTTCAATTCCCAACAACCACATGGTGGCTCACAACCATTTGTAATGGGGTCTGGTGCCCTCTCCTGACCTGCAGGCATACACCAGGGAGAATATTGTATACATAATAAATAAATAAATAAATATTAAAAATGCCAATTCTGCCTTTCAGTTATCTTAATTCCTTTGCAAGACACAATTGAGTGGAACCTGTATTTAAGGCACTGTATTTATTACAGCTGGGGAAGATAAAACCAGAGAGATGAGGTAATTTTCCCCAGTGACTTTGTGTACATATCTAAATGATCTATAAGCATATACATATGAAACATGCACTAGAAATATAACCTCACAAATTCACTGTCTCTCATCAAGGGTTATGGATATAGGCTAAGCATAAAGTGTAGAACTCTTGTACTGTCACATGAAAATCAAAATCTGTAAATTTCAGTGGAAAACAATGGGAAAGACTAAAATGTTAAAAAAAAAAGCCAAGGGAATAGAATACGCTAATGAACAGCTGCACCGTGTGTTATCACTTTCCATAGAACAAGCGTGCATTCTTGAACCGCTCCTTGTGTCTCTAGAGCTTTGGAGCAGATGAGCTCTTTTTTTTCTGAAGAAGTTGAAGTTATTGGCATCACTTGAACTTTTACTTTACTGCCTAGGTCTTAAATCAAAAGAAGATTCCTCAGTTAAAAATTAATGAAAGAACTTGATAAAGTCCTGGTTGGAATATCAGCTGGTTCAGACCATTTTATCAAGAGTATTCAAGTGTAGAGTGATGGGGCCCAGGCTGCCCAAGAACACTGTGGGTGTCAGTAAGAAGAGGCCATAAACTTCATAGATATTTAATAAAAAAACCCAATTTCTAGTTTGTCTCTACTAATTGAATTCAATTAATGTCTACTTAAAACCATGAAATTCTTCATTTATGTTGCAATACAACTGTATAATTAATAAAGATGTAGAATCCTTAGTGTGTAAAAGGTGTGGTCCTGGGCCAGACTATTTGAGTTTAAAGGATAAAGTGACTCTCCTATTTGTCACTTAACCTTGTGATTATCATCCCAATTTCAGAACTTCTCTTTGCCTCAAATTCTTCATCTGCATAACCAAATGACAATATATAGTATTCCTCATTTGGGTTGATTGCCAAAACATTTAAGTGAACAAATTTTTATTAAATATTTACTAGGTGTTTGCTAAACAATAAGAACCTTATAAATGTTTACTTTAAGGGCAATCACTAAGTACATATTGTGAAAATATGTATATACTTTAAATTTTGAGAATAGAATAAACACTCATTTTGAGAAAAATGACACAAGGAAATTTATGTGGGGGGCAAAAAGAGATAGCATAACATATGTTTACAAAAAAATTAAAGGCCAATTATATGTGTTTAGTGTTAGAATTCCAGGAGTCCAATATCAAAAGGAACCAACTTTGACTTTTAGGAACTTTTCTTACTAGGGTGTGCAGGCACAAAGGCTGAAAGTGAAGTTTATATAAAAGCAGTACCTAATCTGAGAAACTGAGAACTTCTATCATACAGGTGCAATAACAAAGAATGTGCAAAGGAAAGAAAGAATGTAACACTGTGGTGTATGGAAATGTCAGGAAAGCACCAGGGAGAAGGCAGCTAAAGGACAAACCACAAGACCAGTAACAGAGAACAATGTACAGCAAAGAACTCTTCTGTATGATAAGCTCAATAATGACCAAAACAGTAGACTTAAGGGACACTAAGCTTTTAAGAGTGTAGAGAAGGATACATAATATATACTGAGAATTCTGAAAGGCATTCCAAGATGACACTTAGTCTGATAGCTGAATGGTAATATCATGGGGTCCCATAAATACTCTGGTCTTCCGGATGTAGAGAAGACATAAGGACATATATAGTGTGTAAGGTAATGTGCTAGCACTGTGCTAGGCAAGCTATTTCTCATTGTTGACAGCATACATCCCCAGCTTTGGATTTGATGGGTTGATTTTGTCAGTGTGTGTGTTTGTGTGTGTGTGTGTGTGTGTACGCATTTGTTTATGCCATTTTAGTGTAGATACTGTGGAAGCCAGAAGAAAGTGCCAGATCTCCTGGAGCTGAAACGGCAGGAGGTTGTGAGCCTCCTGACAAGGGTGCTGGGACTGAATGTGGGTTCCCGAGCAGAGCAGTGGGTGTTCTTAATCACTCCTCTTAGCACTGAAGCCATGTGGCAGATGTCAACTTTCTTTTGTAGAAATATAAAAAGCTGAGAAACAGTTGTTTTCCCAACAGTTTTGCATTTCAATTACTGAAAAACACTGTTACAGAGGCAAAGAGTAACTCTGAATTTTGAGGATTCAGTGCAGCTATCACTGAGGCATATTTCTCAATTACATTAAGTCATGTGATGTATTGTCAGTGTGGGCTTCAGTACATATTTGCCCGAAGAGGGAGGTAGAATTATCTGGACAGACTGAGAATTCTAAATTTACCTTATTTATCTCAGCTTTTCTCTCTGTGTGACGAAGCACTTGAGAAAGGAACCTAAGGGCTAGCAGACTTGTTTTAGCTCTTAGTTGAAGAGATTCCAAGCCACGATTAATACATTTGGTTCCACGTCACTGGTCTGTGGCTGGGAAGTACATCATGGCTCCAGATGTGGCAGAAGAAAGCTGTTTACATCTTGGCAGCAAGGTGACAGAGAGAATGACAAGAAGGCTCCAGGTGCAAGATAGTACCTTGATGGGAGTACCCGGTCCTACCTCCTAAGACACTTCATATACAAACAACAAGACTTTATGTACAAAGAAAAGACCAAAAGTCTCAACAAAGTGGCATAACATTTTTCTATAGTTTAAATAAGCTGCTCTGTAAATTTATTTTTAAAATGAAGGTCTTTAGGATTGCTGTATACAAGAAAATATGGAAGACAGCAAAAGCAGAACTGTGGTGGATGAACTAAGGTAAGGACATGCCATGAAAGTTCTATAGATATAATTCAAATGTGAGTATAATGAGGCTGGATCTTAATAGATCTAGCTGCGATTTCAATATCATGAAACATTGGGCTCTTTTAAAAAGGTGATTTCAATAGATATTAATTCTGTTCTCCTTTTCTTCCATCTGTTGTCTTTGCTCACATAAAGGTGGACTGAAGATAGAGATGAAATATTGCATTAATTCATACACATTACAACAATGGCTAGTGGTGTTAGCACGCTCTCTCTTTCAAAGGCTCCTGTCTACTAATTTAAGTCACTTTTTTTTTTCGCCACAGAGTATGGGCCAACTTTGAAAACCTCACTAATGCAAAGCCAGTTTCAGGCTTTGTTGGAACTGAGCATATCAAAACGAGAAGAGATGAAGAGCTAGCTTGAATGACCACTTGTGCAGACATCTGTGCAGTGATTCCCATCAGAAGGCCATCAGCAAGCAATACACTCACACAGGAGCCATACAAGAAGCAGCCGAGTTGAAACGGGTGCCTGGCTCCTTCATCCCACCAGGATTTCCACGTCCTTTCAAGGTTGACTGAGTTAATATCTAGCTACTATTGGACTAATTTGCTTGACAGTTGAAACAACAATGACTTGAAGCACTTCTACCCTCATAAACACATAAGAGATGCAAAGGAGACTTTAATTTCAGTGTTTCTCTAGGATACCAATAATTGAGTGACTACTCTGCACTGTAAATTAGCACTTGAAAAAGGTGCAGGCCATACACATTACATTACACACATATTTCTTTTGTTTGATTTATTCATGAGCATGCACCATTCTGTTGTATAATCTCCAAATTTATATTCTTAGAGGGAATGACTATTTGCAAGGGGTGTGCTGTGTTCGTCTTAGAACCCTCACAATTTAACTAGGAATTTACATTTTCTTTTAGGATACTCAAGAGGATAAATGCCTTGCCTGTGTCAGGGATTTCTGTCAGAAACAGAATATGATATTTATCTGGCAGAAGCTAAAGTGGAGGCTTTCTCAGAACTCTAGTCAGCCTGTCTACTTAGATAAGAAGTTGCAAACAGAAAGTCGCCTGTTCTGCTGGCTAGTAATATAAATCCTTCTTGGCATCATTGCTCATGTGGGTGTTTAGGAAGTGGTGTGTTCAGCAGAAGGGATCCTGATATTTGAAAATTTGAGGCAATAAAGAGCAATAACTGGAAATGTTTGTTACTAATGATTATAATAATAACAAAACCAATATTTGAGTGCTTTCCATGGGCCAGACACTGGATCACGCAACTACTTGACAAAACATTTCATTTAGTCCTTATAACAATAACTGTCATTTTTTCACACCTTTACAAGTTACAAATTGAAACCTTGGAAAAATTGACCTACTTGCCTAATTTACATGGTCACTGAGTAGCAGAAGGAGCCTTAGAATCCAGGGCTGAATTCCAAGCCTATTTTTTCTTCAGTTCAAAGGTTTAAATTCATTTCTTACCTTTATAATAAATTACCTATAGTACTTACTAAGAATTATTAAAAAGTATTATTCACCTAACAAGAAAGTAAGAAACATCTAAAGCAGAAATCTAAGAAAGAGAGAAATTCTCAAAGTTATCAGAATACAAGGTGTGATGGCAAAACGGTGGTTTCTATGTCATAGGATTAGCCTCCCGCACTGCCCATTCTGCGACTCTCTTTTCCATTTTCAGAGCTATGCTAATCTATGACACTCCAATAGATCAGTATTTTACTGAGCAAGAAGCCTCTGTACCTTGGATATTTTCATCAGATGCCATGTTTGCATTGGAAACTTTCTTAGTCTGCTGTGAAGATAAGGAGTCTTTCCTAGTGATTTGTTTGAGGTCACATATATCATTAGTTAGAGAGACAGAGAATAGAGGTCCCTCAACGCCAGTCTGATACTCTATCACAGAACTGAAAATCCTTGAAGTTCGAAGGGAAATCATAATTATTGCTGTCAATCTCTATATTTAAGCATTAATGAGACACCTGTGCAACCACAGGCATTATGAATGTGCTGTACTTAGCACACATAATTGGTGACAACTCTCGTAGTTGCATTTATTTTTTCCAGATGTGTGTTCTGCTCTTAAACTGTGAGAAGGAGTTAAACAAAATTAGAATGACATATGAATTGGTCAAGCAATGGGGCTGTTTAGTGTTGCAGTTACCAAAGTTATAGGGATAAAATAGGAATGGTAACTTTATGCTCAGGATCAGAAAAAAAAGAAAGGCAGAGGCAGTAATGCATTGCACAGTTTAATGAGAGGAGCCAGATCCCTCTATCCATGAATGGCAGCTTCATTACCTTCAAAAGATCTCTTCTCAAAGATGCAATTCAATAGAGGACTCTCAATCCAGACTGAGACTGGGGATTTGTTTACCTGCCAATTCCCTCACACATCTGTTCCCCTTCTGTTTCTTTCTTGATGTTTAAAAGTCCTGTTTCATCATGGCAAGGCACTGAAATTCTGCAATTCCTTTTAGCTTGCTTCAAGTACCAAAAAGATTTTTACAGTTTGGAATTATAGTCTGATTGACAGCAGCAATAATTGAATGCACTTTGTCTTGCAGCTGTCAATCCATGGCAAATAATGATAGCTCATTTAATCACATTTCTTAGTATGAATAAGGATAAGTTGCTTTAATTTTTGCTACTTTAGGTGCTTTTAATATTAACATACTCACACATTTGCTTTCATTCATTCCCTTCCTTCAATTCAACTGAAACCCTCATTTTGACTGAAGAAACACTGAACAAAGGGTTCCAGAAAAACTGTCCTATTTGTTTGTTTAAATATGTACTATAAAAACATAAGCAAAATATTATTGCAAAAAATAAGAATCAAGAGATCTGCTTAAAAAGTCAATTCCTTGACAATCATCTTATGTCAAGGGTTGGTACAAAGATGGGTAAGCCAGAAAGTTTCATATGATTCAGGCAGGGAAGATGGCATCTGGCGAGGCAGCATAGACCTCGAAGAAAAAACACAGAATACAGTTTGATGAAGATTCAAAGTGAGTCTCTAGCACTGATTACAACAGTTATTGAAGGCCTAGTGATGTACTATCCTGGTTAAGTTTCTTTGGGACCAGGCAATCCAAAATATTGGAAATGATTGAATTTTGTTTGTTTAAATCTTGAAATGTCAGAATACTCAATAATCATACATACTCACTCAATTCTTTGAGGATTTCATAGGTTGTACTTTTTCAGCATTCCCCCATCTCTTCCTAGCTCTAGACTCACCTCCCTCCTCATCCAACTTCCTGTTCTCTCTGTCTGTCTTTTTAAAATGTATCTAGTCCAGTTTGTTTTCCCAAATACTCCTGGGACCCAGCCTGGAGCATGGTGTCTACCAGGGTGTCATATCCCTAAGGAAACTAACAGAAAGGAAAAGTGAAAAGAAAGGTGATGGTGGGTAGCTTTAGGTGAGCCCTGCCAAGGTATGCCACTAAGCAAACACACCACATGCAATAGAGTTAGTGCAAGAGGTTTATTGGGGGAGGGGGAGAACAGAGGGGTTAAAGGCCCTGCTGAAGTGGGGATTTGAGATAAGCAGACAGACAACAAGAAGAAGAGAAGCAAGAGATAAAAGAAGAGAGAAAGCAAAGCAAGAGGCAAGAGGTAAGAGGCAAGAGGCAAAAGAGAGTGAGTTGTGCCTGGAGCGACTTTTTAAAAGGTACACATGTTGCGTAGCTGACTGCTAAAAGACACCTGGCAACAGATGAGGATGTAATTGCTTCGGTGGCAGAGGCGGGTACTGCTGTGGTGGCAGAAACTACTCTTCCTTCCTTTTGTTTATTATCAGAAGGTGAAGAAATAAGGTGGGGTAACAGGTGAGGTGGGAATGAGGGTGCCGTGTTCCTAAGATTGCTTCCTGTTGTCTGGGGCTATCAGCATCTTTTGGGGCACCTGAGAAAGCAAGGATGTTGGCTGAGTCCTGGGATAACAGACTACTTCACTTTCTGTCCAGGCTTTGTGGAACCTTCTTAGGTGCTAGGAGCTAAGACAGTGCAGGCCTAGTTGAAGTGCTCTATGAAGTTGGACCACCTGGATATAGACACTTTGGAGCTGCCCATGATTCAGAATTTGAGGGGACAACTGGACCTGGCATGATGCTGGCAGAGCAGAAGGAGAGTGTTCACTGAATGAAAAGGGAACATATATCTTAACCAGATCATTCACTCCGGCAACTACTCTCAAAGGGAGAGCTTGGACCGGCTTAGATTGGGTAGAGAGAAATGGAGGGGGTCATGCAGCAGAGCGGGAGCAAGAAACGGGGTGGAGGGGGTAATGAACGTTGTTGGTGGAGTGAAAGTGGGTGCCAGAGTGGGATGGTTAGAAAGGCCCTTTGCTGGAGAGGAGGAAGAGAAGACTGAGGAGCTGCAGAAGGGAAAGGAGTTGTGTGTTGAAGTCGGGTCAAAAGTAGTGGAGAATTTCTCTATTTCAGGCTTCATAGAGAGCATGATCTGAGTGGGGGAACAGGAAGAACAGAGGGAAGGCTTGGAAGGAAGATTAGAGGAAGCTTGGATATAGCATCCCTCCTTCCACATGCTGGAAGAAGTTGCAAAGGTTCCATGTAACATTGGGATCTAGGGTGCCAGTAGGCAGGGATTTGGATTGATTATGTAAGGGATATTAGGGCTAGATTTGACAATGAAGGCAGTTAAGTTTAGAAACACTTAAGTAAGGTTCTAGGTGTAGAGGTCAGTGGTTTTTCAAAAAGGCATCTTAGATGGGAGCTTGGAGGTATAGTGGAAGACACAGTTCCCATGATGAGGTAGAGGATGAAGACCCGAAGCCTGAATGTCCTGGCTTCTCAGGGATCTAATGAGGATTGATTGAATGGGCACAAGCTGTCCAGTGAGTTCTCATGCGCTTATCCTGAGTGAGACATGGTCACCTGGTACCATGGCTTGTGAACAAGGTCTAAGGGTGAGAGACCACGCCCAAGAGACTGAGCTCCACTCATGGGAAATGGCCAGGGGTGAGTGAATGTTGGTGAAAGGGTGAACCAAAGCCTTAAAGACCATGGGGTTCCTCCACCTCCAAGAATTCCCAGGGATGCTCAGCACTCACTCCCACAGATCCAGAGGTGGCCACAAAAGGGAGAAATGTTAGCATTCCGGCATTTTCACTGGCCTGCTCTAGGAGACCCAGTAGGACATGCCACGATGTGACAATATGTGACACTTTGCTGCAGCCACTAAGGAGAACATTCTCCTAATGCCTATGTACTATATTCCCTTATAAAAGCCAAGTCCTTCTTGGCCCCCTCTTTTTGTCCTTCTGCTCTCAGTCAGAGGTCATCTCTACACCCCCGCCATAAACCTCCTAATAAAGCTCTGTTACATGGGGTAATTTTGGGTTCCTGGGTTCCAACTTGCCATGGTTGCCTTTCCGCCATTAAACTATAACACTAACCCTTCTTTTGCATTGATTTCTAATGTGTTACACTTGAATTTATTTCTGTGGGATTTGTTTATTATGATTATTATTATAGTTTCTAAGATATATTTGTAATATGTGAAGAAATATTTCTAAAATTTCCTAAACAACCCCAAGGAATTCATATTTTAAATCTGTGGACATAATACTACCCAGGGTTATATATAGTTCTCATATTCTGTTCCCATAACTATATTTGTTTTGATAAAAGGACATAGGAAGTAAGCCAAAATGATCCGAAGGAGTCTTGAAATAACCATAAATAACTCAATAGCAGAGCATCAAAGCAAACGTACTTTCAGAGAACAATGGAGAGATAATGGTCACAAGACAGAAACCAATCATAATTAATCACCTCTATCCACTTTAAAAAGCCGAAGCCGGATGTGCCATGCATCAGAAAACAAGGGTCAGAAGCAACAACCAAATGCAAAGCTGCTACAGGTGCTGACAAAGTAATGCATGGCATTATAAAAAAAATAAAAAACTATCCTTAAAGTACAAATACGTGATAAGAATATGGATAAGTTGATAAAGCAAGCCTGAAAACTCAGAATCTTCCTTTGTTTTCCATGTTCCATAGAAAGCTGCTGGCATTTTTGTAAACAATAGAAATAGTTTGTTCAACTCTGCAAAATATTTGTCTAAAACCAAGAAATCAGATTAGTAAGGACAAGAATTAGAGAAGGTTAACCATGAAGCAAATGAATTTCAGATTCAGTGCCCTCTGCTTTCATAGCTCCTGTCAAGACCACACTCATAGCTTTGCACTCAAGCTATCTTTCTTTTAAAATACCCCCAACCTGCCACCAAACTGCTTCCGGATCCCCAAAACTTGCATCTGCCTTTGGTCTCAGTTCTGGTATATTTTTAATAGTGAAGGGGCCAGTACAAGGCATCTATCTGCATCAGGTATGGCATGATAAAGTGTGTTTAACAAGTCTGTCGCTCCATCCCAGGCTCGTTCTTCTCTTCCTTGGTACTTTCTTGATGTGGAGTTCTTCTCTGTATGCTGTGAATACCAGTGGTTAATAAAGAATCTGTCTTGAGCCTGGCAGCGCAGAATAGAGGTAGGCGGGGAAAACTAAACTGAATGCTGGGAGAAAGAAGGCAGAGTCAGGGGAATCCATGCAGCTTCCTGCCAGAGACAGAAGCCAGATGGAATTTTACCTGGTGAGCCACAGCCACATGGCGAGACACAGATTAATAGAAATGGGTTAAATTAATATGTAAGAGCTAGTCAATAAGAAGCTAGAGCTAATAGGCCAAGCAGTGATTTAATTAATAGTCTCTGAGTGGTTATTTCGGGACTGAGCAGCCGGGAATAAACAAGCAGCCTCTTACAACACTTTCTTTTTGCTACCTCATAGCTGCCTTTCAATGCCCTGGAGCCTCTCTCCCATGTGTTCTTTTCCTGTCTCCATCTTTCTTTCTTCCCTTGTGTTACTTAGCATCTATGATCCCTAACTATAGCTCTTTCCTTAAAGCATCTAAGCTAAACAACTTCCATTTTCAATTCTTTCTGTCATTGAGACTTAACCGCTTCTTGGCTTGTTAACAGATACACAACTCTGCAATATCTTTCTCAATAATCTTAGAGCCATCCTGAAAAATTTAATCAAGAAATCTGAGCTTTTCTTTCCTTCCTGTGGAAAGGTTGAAGTCTAACGTCCATAAATGCCGGTTGCTAAGCAGAGAAGGCCTAAGGGACATAGAGCAGGCTCCCACTTAACTTCTGCCAGTCCTTTTCCATTGGTATCCTCCCAAATGCAACCTCTCTCTCTCTCTCTCTCTCTCTCTCTCTCTCTCTCTCTCTCTCTCTCTCTTTCTCTTACCTTTTGTTTCACCAGAGCCCAGTGAAAACCATTCTCCCCTCTGGTGAAAGACTGGAATAAATTCACCCTTGGCTATTTAGACTTTCTGGGAACTATCATCATCATCATCATCATCATCATCATCATCATTACTACTACTCCTATTACTATTACTACTGCTACTATTACTATTAGTTTTTTGAGACAGAGTTTATCTGTAGCCTTGGAGCCTGTCATAGAACTAGCTCTTGTAGACCAGGCTGGCCTTGAACTCAAAGAGATCCACCTGCCTTTGCCTCCAAATTGCTGGGACTAAAGGCAGACACCAACTATTCTTTCAAGTCTTTGGAGAATTATCCATTTCTAACATATAAGAATGCATTTCTTTCCACAGAGTTCTAGTCTTGATTTTCTACCACATCCCAGTTTTTCCCTTCTTTTCTTTTAAATTTGACTTATTCTGATATCACCAACTATAAACAACTATTTTAATCACCACACCCTGATTTTGTTTTGGTTCTTTCTTTTTTCTCTGTATAGATAATTCCTCTATTTGTCTTCTGCCCATTTAGTGACTGGCTTCTCTATTAGACTGTGTGTTCAATGAGATCAGAGACAATATTAGATTTGCTCACTGTCTTACTTTTAATCTTTGTCATCAATTACAGTGCTGTAATACACTTTAGGCACACAATAACTTTCAGATATCTGCTGATTCAGTTATCAAACCCGGTCACAGTATCTACAATCACATAAGCTAGGAAACTATGCTAATTTGTGGGGATTGTGGCCACAAAACAAGTGAAATAACAGGCAGCATGATTGGCTGCTGTGGCATGCTGATCACATGGTACAGTGCCAGGCATGGGGCTGACATTATTGAGATAAACATTAGAGGAGGACCAAATCCTTCACTTAGTTCTTATGGACAATAGCCTTGCCATGATTTGAATGCTATGCCTTCTTTTATCCATACTTTGAGAGGTTTTCTAATTTGGTAATAGTAAGTGTTGTTTTTGAGAGCTCATCAAGATCATCAGCTTATGAGTGGATTTAGTGCTCTTCTGAGAATGACCCAAGCAATCTTTTTGCACTTTGCTTCCATAGCGAGACAATGCAGTAAGAAGGCATCATCTATGAGAAAGAGACCCTTAGTAGACACAGCCTGCTAGTGACTTATTCTTGATCATCAAAACTTTCAAAATTGTTTATTCAGTATGAACTGCAATTGATTATAAACAGACTCATTCAAACTATTTGTTTTTTTTTTCATTCAAACTATTTGATTCAAGTATTTGATTATAGCTCAGATAGGATAAGACAAGTCTGAAGACACAATTCCTGCCTGCAGCTTAGAGTGTTACGTGAACAGTCAGTAGGCAGGAGAATTTCACTAAAATATGGAGAAATCCAGGGAGAAATGGGGTCGGAAAAGAGAGGGAGGGTAATGGAGAGGGGAAAACATGAGTTGTTACTCAAGCTTCAAGGGCCCGGAAAATCTACCAGACTCCCCAGCAGACGGCAAGGCTGCTTTCTGAAGCTCATTGTGAGGAAATGTGGAAAGTGCCCTATCTACTTCCAAGCTTGGTTGCATTGTAACTCTCTCCAGAGGATTATTTGTGCCAGAGTTTAAAACACAGCATGATTCTCTTTACAGTAAAGCTGACATTTTCCTTTCAGAATTTTTTTCATTTTGTAAAAACTGAGAAATGAGTACATATGCTTCTGTCACCCTTGTGATATCTTTGTGGTAAGTCTACAATGCTATTAGATAAGGACTTTCTATAGCAAGTACATGGAGCAATTGGCTAACTTTAGTTTCATTTTCGAAACTGTTTCAGCCTTAACAATTATACCTAGACAGTAGGAGAAATTAGAAGTCACTTGTCAGTAAAAAAAAGTCATATCATAATCAATTTCCAATAGATTACCACTATTAAGAAATGTAAGTATACAGGATTCAAATGCAAGGACGGGGAGGAAAAACTAGAAGGGAAGAAGGAATGGATCTTAAAGAAAGATAGAGATCATATGTAGATCCAAGAGAAGTCACTACAGAGAAAAGGCCCTATAGCTGACAACATGCCCCACACAAGGTGACATTTATCAGGCAAGTGCAACAGGAAAAGGTTGAAGGAAGCTCACTTGCCTTTAGACGGATAAAGAAGAGGTATTAACAGGAAGTTTAAAGGAGGAAAGACTATAGAATGATATATTTATGCCACTCAAAACAACAAATTTGAGCTCTCTAAATTTTCTTTTTGTTCTTATGAAACTGGCATGATTTTAAAGGTGATAATCCAAAATATTTATTCACTATTTAGCCTATTTAGTCAGCAGTTTAATACAACTATTAAAATTATCTAACTGAAACACTGGGTACCCTTTTCAAAGTATTGTCAGAGGTAGAGAAGAAAGTTTCTTTTTCAAAAATCTTAACCATTATTAATTGAAAAAAAAGCTTAGTTCAACCATAATTTATGTTTGAGAATATATAAGAAAACAACTCAATTAAGCAAACAAGATAAATAAACAACTTAGTCATGCACTAAATCATGTTGAAAATGCCTTTTGCTCCTTTTGAACCTGTTCTATTAGTGTCCGGTGATTCGACTATGAACCATAGGACATGGACTTCCCCAAACAGTAGGAATTTCCTGATGTAAGTGTAAAATCCCCTATGTAACTAACAATGGTAGACTTTGAAAATCATATACAACAAAATGAAAGCAAAAAAAATAGTTCAAATCAGTTTCTTTTTGCATTGTGTGATTTTAAATGGCTATTTATCTAAAACATTTTGTGGATAATAAATACATATACCAATCTCTCATTAAAATATACAACCAATTGCAAAATAATCATGTTTCTAATAGTATATTTTCTTAAGATGCTATGCAATTAGGTAAAGCGCATACTTATCTGCCACTTAAGTAAACTCCCAGGAGAATTTTAAATTAATTTTATTAGAAGATTTTAGAGCAAGCGAGATATGTTCTAATCTCTTTTTGGGTCACTCCTCCTCTTACTAGTTCAAGTGTCAGTATGAAATTTGGTTTATATTTTGCCATTTTTTCCTACCCAATGCCCTTCAGAATGTTGTGTGATAAAGCTAGGGGAAGGAAGGGAGAAGCTCTTCTTCACCATGGAAAACTGTGACTGATTTTCAAACAGCAGAGTATGTATATAAAATATCCAGGGTAGAATGGTAGCTACATTACTAGGTACTTAGAAAAAAAACTTGCTAAAAAATAAAAGCACTTGCTCCTAAATCGGTCCACAAGAATACTAAAAGTCAAATAGAAATGAGTCATTGCTGCTTCATTTATCCGTCTCCATTTCTTTAGGATACCTCTGCATGCAGGGTTGTTATTCATTCTAGAAACCAGTGAACCCGTACCAGAAACATATCTCATTCTCCAATAAGCAAAGATTTGAAGCCAACAGTAATTAAGGAATCTTATAATGTTCTACAATGTTTTGTTCTAGACCTCCAAAAGGTGTGCAAATGTCTTTATTTTTTCTATACCTGCACTCACACTGGAGTCCAGGAACAGCAGAGTTCTCAGGACAGACCATGCACAGATGATAGTAACTATACACACGGGTGAGGTTGGACCCTGGAGCATGAGTATTCATCTTCTGAGAACCAATCTGTCTCCAAAATAGATAAGAATGTCTTCAAGCCATTTTACCAACTGAGAACTGACACACTTTGCCCAGGTGTTAGACAAATCAAGTAATAGTTCCATCAAGTTTACCCTAGTAAATCGATGAATTTATTAGGCTATGTACAGGAATGTAAGTGACCTGAAATCAGCCAAATCAATGAAAAGTATCATCCTAGCATGAAGAAAGGCTTGCTCATAGGGAATGGGATCCTCACCTTCAGGTAGCATTCTACCTTCTATTTACTCCAGACCCTCCTGAGAGGAGACCGTGTGCAGCGGGGGCAGCATTCCACACAGGTGGCAAGGAGGTAGAAGAGGGAGTAATCAAGATCTCAACGTGGGTTTAATGACTTTTCTCACTCTCTCCTATGGGGGACTGTCGACAGCCCAGATTCTAACTTCTCACCTGAATAGTCACATCTGTCAAGTTGAAGATGAGAACAGCTTTCATGCATTGAGGACAGTGTTCCATTCCCCAACACCAGAACTAATTTTGACTTCATTTTGTATATGTATTATTTTTAACTCCAATTCTTCCTCCTTTAATTCTAAAGCACATATCAGTATTTCAAAAAATGGGCCCACTGAGACTCTGTATCTTGCTCTTTTCCCAAATCACGTTAATTAAACCTTTTTTTCCTCTGCTTTACATCATTACTATATAGTTGCTATGTATGCATAGTACCTGAACCTAGTACTTTGAGATTTCCACAGCCAGGACTTTTACCCTGAAACTCCAGATATTTGTCCATGGGCTGAGGCAAGAATGAGGCAGGTAGAGTTCAGAAGATATTGGTCAAAAGAAAGATGTTTGTTAGACAGGAGTAATAAATTTAGAGCTGTACAATATGATGAATATAGATAAAAACAATGTTATTAAAACTTTCTAAAAGAAATATTAAATTTTATAAAAATGATAAAATTATAAGGTAATACTTAAGTTAGCAGTATGATTTGCCCATACATATGCATGTATGTGCATAGATTTTAAATCATTATCTTATTCATTATAAATGAATAAGAGAATAATTTTAAAAATTAAAATATAATGAATATGGTAAATATTAGAGATTATTATGTACAATTAAGACTAAAAAATTTTGGAAGATCTGTTAATATCACCTTACATTCAAAACTCGAATGATATTTTTATTTAAGTTCTACCAAGTAATAAAAGCATGGATCTGACAACAAAGTAAGCAACTGCTAGATTAGCGTTTGTGGGTTCTTTTGAGGGGTGGATCACTGACTATAATCAAAGTGGTACTGTGGTAGTGTATTGGGACTTCTTTGGTGAAGGCTATATATAAGGTTATTGACATAGATTTTAATGAAAACAATAGTGTATTTACTATGTGGTGGTTTGAGTAGATATGACCCCCATACACTTATGTGTTTGAATACTTGGCCTATAGGGAGTGGCACTATTAGGAGGGATGGCCTTGTTGGAGTAGGTGTGCCCTTGTTGGCGTGTGCCACCATGGGAGTAGGCTCTGAATTGTCATATGCTCAAGGTATCCCCAGTTTGGGATGCAGTTCATATCTTCTTGTGTGTGGATCACGATGTAGAACTCTCAAGTACCTCTCCACCACTATGTCTGCTTTTGTGTACTGCTAGGCTTCCTGCAATGATGCTAATGGACTAAATGTCTATATTGTAAGCCAACTCCAATTAAATGTTTTCCTTTATAAGAGTTGTCATGGTCATGGTACACTATAAAGTGTACCATGGGACACTATAAAGTAGTCCCACACTAGCTCAGAACTGAGTATAATAAAGGGTTCTTTATTTAGAGGTGGACCCACAGATCATAGTCCTCTGCATCAGCAGAGAACAGGAAGTGAATTCAGAAAGAGAGAGAGAGAGAGAGAGAGAGAGAGAGAGAGAGAGAGAGAGTCCACGCAAGCTTTATGTCAGCATTTATATTATAAGAGACCATGCCCAAGTGGGCTGGTATCTTAAAGGCTACAGGCTGAAGGTGTTTACACAGCACTGACATGGGAAATTCACGCTACAACATACCACAAATAAAATATTTCTTAAAATTTCAGTATACATTAAATTTGATGACTTAATAGATTTATAAAATCACAAAATGTAAATATTGACATTTTAACACACTTAAGCAAAGCTTTATAAAATAGACCTTAAAATAATTACAATATGATTACATTGCCTAATGCCACTCTAATTTAGATTTGCTTTACTTTCAAATTGCCACTTAGATAATATTCGTTTCTGTTCTGTTTTGAGAATTATAAGTTCTAAACAAAACTATCACAGAATAAATGAGAAATTTACAACTGCAAAATGACCAAATATCAGATAAGTATGGGCCACAAGACGACTCCCTAATTAATAATCTTTAAGTTTTCTGAGTCCAGGATATTTGATGATGTTCAGATAAGTCAGAACAATGGGCTGAATATTTGCTAGTTTTCTTAAACTAAAGGGAGAATAACACTTAAGAAAATAATGTGTTTATCTAAAGAAATATAAGGACTGTTCTGTGAGACAAAAATAGTTATCTCAAGGATATTTTGTAAGGAGAAAAAAATACATCACGAATCATGGCCACAGCTTAGCATGTAGCAATTCTGATCACATTCCCCTGCTAATCCTTTCTTCCTGCAAAAGTCATTTAATGTCCCAGAGCACCTGAGGATGGACTTTGTTTCAGAGATGATAATCCCCTCATATTCTCAGGGATGAAAATTTCTTTTCTGACTGATCCCATTTCCTTAATACTGCTTTTTTTTCATAAAGTAGTGAGTATACATATTTGGTTCTAGGAAAAAATGCTCTGTGATTTAAATTATAAAAGAATCCTGTTATTAGTTTATATTGAAATTCTCTATAACTTAAAACCCCAATACTGACAAACTATCTTTTTAGTGTATATATTCTTTCAACTTATTTCTCTCCTTCAGTTCTGAGATTTTGTCTGGCATGGACCAAGTATTGTACATGTTGTTGCAAGTTTTGTGAGTTCATATGTGCTTAAGTCCTATTATGTCTAGAAGACACTGCCCTTAGAGTCACCACCACCTCTGGTTCTTAAAATCTTTCTACCTTCTCTTTGGCACAAATCCCTGAGTCCCAAGAGAAAGTATTGATGAAGAGTCAGTATTAAAAGTCTTGTAGTCTCTGCACATTTTCTACATGTAGGTCTCTGTGTTACTTCCCATCCACTTCAGGAAGCAGTTTCTCTGGTGGGGGTTTAATGGTACACTGATCCATGGATATAGCAAGATGTCATTAAGAGATATTTTATTGCTATGGTTCTTGAATAGAACAATATTTTTAGGATTTCCTGTAGGCCCATGATCTACCTGTCTATTCTTGGGTTCTTCATCATTTTAGCAATGCCAGGTATGGGAGGATTTCATTTCATGATCTGTACCTTAAATCCAACAAAAACGTGGTAGGTTACTCTACTATATTTGTGCCACTATGATAGCAGGATATCTTACAGGCAGGTCGCCACTTTTTATCACAGATTTTGTAGTTGAGTGAAATTGATGATTAATTTTCTCCTCTTATAGCATGTAAAATAACTTCTAGTACTATGAATAATAGTCAAAAGGGGTAAAATCTCATGGCCAGGCATCAGACCATTTTCTCCATATTCAATATTATGCATAAGTGTTTCCCTCAGTAATAGGGCCTTACCATCAAGTTGTGGAGAACAACAAATAGCTGATAATATCCAGTGATGGTTATGGTTTCCATGGGAACTGCTTAGTCAAAGACTCAACAAAATGTAACTCATTCCTGCCACTGGAATGTTTTACTTGTGGCATGAGATATCAAGCTGAGATGTTGTCACCCCATTACATGGTGACTTAATTTCAGTTCCTTTTATATGTATATGCTTTAGAAAGCTCATAAGTAGCTGTTAGTTCAATTCACTGATATAGTTTGTGCTATATCAAGAGGTCTCTCAACCTAGTCATTGACCTCCTTCTGTTTGTTTAACAAATATAATGTTTTCCATTTGAATTGAGGTTTTACATTTTTCAAAGTAATTTCAGATGATCTCCTATAAAAATAATGAATCAGTTTTTGATGTCCTTATTCTGAAAATGAGGAATTAGAGACATAAACAGTCTGCACATAAATTACCTGGCAAGTAGTCAATAGCCCTGGTATTACAGTCTCTGATTTGAGATGTCTGATGAAGCCTTATTTTGTTTGAGACATAAATCATAAGCTCTTTTATAAGTGAGAACAGGAACACTTGTCCTTTAGTACACATAAAGAACTATGCCATGCTATAAGGTTTATATTATTGATACATATTTATGTAGGATATTCTTTAACTATTCTTTCATGTCACTATGTATCCTGTTAAATGGGATAAAAAGCTAAGCACTAATTAAAAGGGAAGGAGAAAAAGGTCAGTAACAAACATTCTAAAAGCATACATGTTCTTATCAAAATCTGACTTATCTCTCTCATCCAAACAGAATAAGGAGAAGGGAAGTGACTTGATTGATAAGAACCATGTTTAGTCATAAGGAAGTGACTTATGCCTGGAAGAATATGGAATTTCATAAATATATTTTTAAGGAAAATCTGTAAAACTCAAGCCCAGAAAAGTCCCCCAAAAGGAAATGGATTTTTAGTGCATATTGCCCGTGAATAGCAGGTGAGCGAGATCTCAAATCATCCTCGAGGTCTGTGATCTGATGCTCCAGTGTAATCAGAAAGAGAAAATGAGGATCAGATAGTTGTCCTCACCCTGCAAATTTGAAGTTAGCTCTCTTAACAGGAAAATGGAAATGCTATGATTCAGAGACATTTATCTTTAATTTGTGTAGTTTTCTGATGAGAATCCAGCTGCTCTCTTCAAACTCAGTTGGTGGGAAGTGGAGGCACATCCAAAGCAAGATTACAATAAAACTTCCTAACAAGTCATGAGTCACATAAAAAGGAGAGCGATTACATTATGCAAATGTCTTGCCCCATGTCTTTCTGTTTTAATAACTACAAGTAAAATACTTAAAATTTGAACACTGGTTGATTTACCAGGAAGAGCTTGATTCAATAGAAAATAACAGCAGTTGCTTTAAGTCCTCTTTAAAGTTGATTAAGTTACACACTCAAGGAGAATAATCCCAAGCAGTCAGCAATTCTAGAAGACACATCAGTACCTTTGTTCAAGTTTAATCCAGGAGGAGGCAAAGGTATGTTCAGAGGTAAACTGCAAGGACATTTAGGACAGTGGCATGGCAAGAACAAGCAACAACAATCACTTGTATGAGCTGATAGAAAAATGATACCATGTTCTCCTTCATATCCAATGCTAACTGCTAACCCACACTTTAATTTCTCAAACACATCAAATGCTAATGCACACTTCCATATAGGAACTTAAATTTAAAAATCAGCCAACTCTCCAGTGTGCTTATCAAGGCTGTGATGCTCTCGAAGGACATTGTTAATGAACTTGCAGAATGGAATTACGTCAGGGTCTTGAATGGCCTTTCATTTATGCATATGTAGTTCTTTAAAAACCACACAAATGCTGCACAAGACATCCAGAAAGGGCACAGTGTTCATTCCAAATGATTTTACAAGTAATCTTTAGTACACGAGCAGGAATCTCAGTGTACTAAATCCAATTCTAGGTTTCGAGCTATTTGAATAGGGGAAAGGAAGTGACAACATTATTTACAAATGACCTAATTATACAATTTCTTTTCACTTACTGTTGTGTTGAAGAAGGTAACCATACTACTGGAATATAGTAAACATTAGCAAAATTAACAAAAAATTATTTAATGATTATGTTTCAGATTCTGACATTGCCCCAAGTTACAAGGCTTCTTTCATTTTTCCTTTTCACAAAAAAGGAAGTACTATCTGTCCTGACATCCTGAAAACATATACATAGGCACTTCAGGAAATATGACAAGATATAAGGAGAAAAACTTGAATTTAAAATCTCACAAGGAAAATAAGATTTATGAGCACAAAAAGGTAATATCAGCAAACAAATGTTGTTTCTACAACTTCTGTTTCTATTTCTTCTGAAAAGTTGAGAACTATAAACTTAGGTTATGAACTATAAACTAACTACTTGAGCAAATCAAACTGTATATTCTTCAGCCAAGGAATGATGAATATTACTGAGAAAATAACTACACTATATATCTCAGTGGAATCTATGTACCTAAACTATGTACTACATCTATAAACCTAAACTTAAACATTTGAACTACATATTGGACTTGTATGTAATTTCCTAGACAGAAGAATGTATACTAATGATCTTTATTAAATGGAGTGCTGGGGAATGGGCCATAGTGATAACATACTTAGAGCAAATGCTTGGAACATAATATGCGCTAAATAAACTTTTTTTTGAGAACAACCTTTTGGGGTTACAGTCATGAGTGAGATTTCTCTGTGGAATCCCTTCTTGATGTCCCATGAGCATACACTCCTGGAAGACATTGAAGATAATAGATTGACATGCCCCAAGGAGCTGTCTTTGCTTTTACAAAGCCAAGGTAGGCATGGGAACCACGGTGAATGTTAAGGCTCCTGAGAACTAAGGCAGAGAGCATCATGCTAGAGTCCAGATAGCTAAGGACGGGAATTTCTCGAGACCATAATACTATTATAAACCAGAATCCACCCATAAAACAGACTGGTTTGATATGATGCTGAAAGGTAAAAATGCAAGGCCATTGAAGCTTAATTCCTTACTAAGCCAATGAGATAGAATCAGGAACAGAATTTAAATTGATTCATAATAATCAAGAAATGTGATATTTCTTTCTTCCCATGTTGAAATTAGCCTTCCTCCCCCAATTTGTTTCTGTAGGGTAAAACTGCCAGCCAAAGAAATTTACTCTGACCCAAAACCAGAGTCCGTGAAAGAAGCACTTTATCTCTGAACCCAGAACCTAAGAAGCACACCCTGACTCTGATACCAGGTACAAAGAAACACACTTTGACCCTAGAACCAGAACTAGTGAAAGAAATAGGCCCTGACCCCAGAACTAGAGCCAAAAAGCTAAAAAAGGGCACATTAGTCCTCAAAATTGTTCCCTGTTTCATAAACCTCTTGTCTAGATTTCTTCAACAACAGATCCAAAAAAATTCCTAACCAGACTTTTAAGCAGTTATTACTATAGAGAATTGAGCAGAGCTCAGTTGTAATACTCTCTCTAGGACAGTATCAGGATTGCTACATTCTGCAGGGAGACCTTTCTCTTCACTGCACCCCAGCTACAGGCATAGCCTGACTTCCCAATAAGTCAGAATACATCCACCCCCCTGCACTGAGAGATGTCCTATAGCATGACTCCCTCCAAAAGTAAGTATACAGTTCCCTCCAGAGTGGTCCTATTGCAGTTCCATGTATAGCTGGACTCCTCAAAAAGTCAAGATATGTTTCCATCCAGAGTGGTCCTACTGATCTCCAGAGCTGTTCCTTTGCAGCTCCAGAGCTGTATCACTTACAGCTCTCCTCTTCCTCTTTCCTCTCCCATATCAGAATGCAATCTCATCTACATTCTCCATCTCTTCTGAGGCAGAAGCATGGATGTCTAGGGAACAGTGTTGGCATCAATTTCTCAGTATGTGTTAAAGGAAGGAGAACAACAAAACTCTAGAATTTGAGGAATGGTTCAATGTTCAATACTTACAATTTTTCATGCAAAAGAAGAATGAACATAGAGAGAAGTTTATACTGCTGTGAGGCTCTAAAGGTATAGTCCCAAGGGGTTATTTGATTAAGTATTCATGATATATCAAAAATATTCATGAATTTAAATTATACTCCAAAAATATCTTCATGCTTTCTAACATATATCTATTACCATAATGGTCAAATAAAACTAATCTATTAGGGGCAGATCTAATGAATTTGTTACATCACTGTGGGGTCTTCTTAACAGAAATTACACTTCAGTTTGAAAACTGTTTTCTTCTTTAAAAATTGTAATGCTTTTGAAGCCGGGTAGTGGTGGGGTATGCCTTTAATCCCAGCACTTGGGAGGCAGAGGCAGGCGGATCTCTGTGAGTTGGAGGCCAACGTAGTCTACAAGAGCTAGTTCCAAGACAGGCTCCAAAAGATACATAGAAACCCTGTCTCAAAAAAAAAAATAAACAAGCCAAACCAAAACAAAAAAACAGAACAAAACATTAATGTTTTTCTTTAATCATAAAAACAACACAGACAAATATTTAACATACTGAAAACTATATATAAAGTAGAGAAAAGTAAATCAAAAGAAAACTAATAATAAAAACTCAGTTGTCAAGCAAGAGACATCCTTGATGACATTTTGCAAGCACACGTATTAAAAATATTTGTGCTTAAATGTTTAAAAACATGTCTTCTTATATGAAGATCCTAGGTCCTGCGCTTTTGTTCTGTGTGCTTACCTTAGAGTATTAGGGAATCTAAAACCTTGAAAGGGGATGGCATGACACCTCAAGATAGGACATACAGCACCACATAAGCTAACTGAGGATGGAGGGGGATTACATTGTGGGTTGAAAGGTTCAAACAGGGAGAATGGTGGAGAAAGGGATGGGGTAGGTATAAACATAAAGAAGGATATAAAAACACCACTTAGTAACAACTTGATAATCCAACTAAATAACAAGGTTTGAAGACAGATATGCAAGAAAAGAGAACACAGGTCTTAAGAGCAATGGACTGTTAAAACCAAAATCCACCTGTCAAGTGTGGGTTACCTCCATATGAGCTGATAGTTACAGAGATCACAAAGCCTCCCAAACAATACAGGCTCTTGCCATTCGTCTTGGTTACTCACACTGGAATGAGATAGAACCCCTACTTATGAGGCCACAATATGTCTGAGACAAAGAGAAATGAAGCTGAAACTGAGCTAAAAGATAGCTCCTTGATGGCTGTTCTCATCGCAATAAATGGTGCTCTCTACGCCACTATGAGCCAAACCACATTAATGGCATAGCCCAGCTGTGAACTCTGTGAATTATAATAGTCACCTGTCAGGCAAGGCAGGCCCATAGGTGTAATGGTGTGACACAACTGTTATGTGGGGAGAAACCTAAGATGGCTATTTAGGTGAATTAACATAGTACTAAACCACCTCCTAAATACCTATGTTTACAATTATAGATCAATACTGTTCTAAGCTGTAAACAGACAAGCTTCCCCTTACAGTGACCCTAGATAAAAGTAAAGACCCATGACGGTACATAGCACTAAGAATAAAGGATTGTGGACGGTCCTGGATACGACACTTACACCAATGCCTTAGGTTCAGGGACATGGCAGAAAAGGCATAGAAACAATGCAGTGGCTATAGAGGGCAGAGGGCCTGCAACTTTCTAACTTCTAAGCAAGAAATAACATGGGGACCACTGACTTACAGCAGTGGTGCATATTGACAATGGGTCTGCAGAAGTCATGCCCTCCAAAGAGTCAGCTATATGGGGAGAAGGGCCCACAGGAACCTAGCATATACATATACTATTTCTCTGTTGGCAACACACAGATTCTGGGAGAAGGGGAGACATGGTATCAATTTGTGTACCCACTGAAGAGGCCAGTAGGCTCTGATGACCAGCTCGAAATTCATGATCATGTAGGTAGCCTTGATTAAACTTCTTGGGATACACACACACACATGCACACATGCATGCACACATACAAATGGACAGGGAATGGGGAAAAGAGCAAAAATATATAGTGCACATGTATCAAAGCATGCATAAAAAACCAATAGTGAGAAACAAAATATAAGAGAAAATAACTTATTAGTAAAAAGAAACTTGTCTCTAGAGGGGATCCCAGGTGTTCACAGGGATGTCCCCAGCTGGGTACTTGGGCAGCAGAGGAGAGGGTGCCTGAACTGACTTTTCCCCATAGTTACATTGATGAATATCTTGATCGTCACCATAGAAATTTCGCATGATGGATGGAGATAGAGCCAGAGACCCACATTCACAACAGAGCAAGGGATTGAGCTACCAAGGTCCAGTGGAAGAGCAGAAGGAGGGAGAAGAGGAGCAAGGAAGTCAGGACCGTGAGGGACTGGCCCACCAACTGAGACAGTGTGCCTGATCTATTGGGAGCTCATCAAATCCAGCTGGACCAGAACTGAAAGAGCATATGACCTAACCAGACTCTCTGAATGTGACTGCCAATGGGGACTGACTGAGAAGCCAATGATAATGGCATGGGGACCTATCTCTTCTGCATGTATTGGCTTTTTGGGAACCTATTCTATATGGATGCACACCTTCTTAGGCCGAGATGGAGAGGGAAGGGCCTTAGGCTTTCCACAGGGCAGGGTATCCTGCCCCATCTCAAGGAAGCAGGGGGAGGGCAGTGGGGTAGTGAGGGAGCGGGAGGGCCTGGGACAAGGGGAGTAAATGTAAATTTTTCTTTTAACAATAAAAAAATTAAAAAAGAAACAGAATATCTTGTGCATATTTTTATGAGAACTGGTTTTCCATGTTCAGATTCCTGTGTTCACTATCACAGAATCAACAAAATTGAGCTGTTCCCTCACCTTGAGGGATACTGTTCCATCACCTTTTATAAGTGTTGCTTTCTTTCTTTTCTTTATACTACAACAACGTCTTTTCTAATATTCACTCCTACAATTGTGTCATTTCAGGTCCATATTGTATGCAAGATTCTGACTTTTTTCTCCGCACACAGCCTTTATGGCTGATGAGGTTGTACATATCAATACTCTGTGCTTTTAAATTGGTTGTGTGATACTGATGCAGATTGTACAGTACTATGTGGGTTACTGAATATTTACAAAGGGGCATGTGTCAAAGACTTAGTCCCCAGGTTGATGGTAAGAGGAGGTGATGCTATTGGGAGGTGCAGCATACCTGTGCAGGTAGGGCCTCATATATGCTCCTGGGTCACTTGAGGACCTTGTGTTTTTTACTTCACTGGCACTGGGGTAAGTATTTATCTTCACAAGTCTCATGCACAACATACATTACCACCTATGGACACAAAGCAACAACCCAGTCTGAGCTTTGACTAGAAACTCCACCCCTACCCAAATCCTTTTCACTCAAACTCATTTACCCTTCCCAGGTGTTTCTTTACAGGGATGAAAAACTGTCTGCTGAGCACTTTATTCACGTACACCTGGATTCCAAATGATGCTTGGCATAAGCTTCTTAAACATTAGCAGTGCAAGCTACACACAAATCCTTCTTTTGCATAAGAAAAGTGTTTATAACATCTTACTTATTCACTATAATACAATTATAGTTTTGAAAATATCACAAAGGCAAATTTTATCACTTGAAAATGTCTATCAATATTTCTTTAAGTAGCCACTCATTTGACACACTAATATTTGATCCAACTGATTTAAAATTTACAGGTGCCTTTTGTATATTTTAATTATGTAAAGTATTGTGTATATTATTTAAAATAGCACTAGAATGTAAGTGGCATACTATGTTATCTTTATCTACAAATATAAACTTCTAAAAGCATGGCGTTACATTTTACAAAGAGTAAAATTATAATAAAACCTTATTTCTCTGTGCTTTTCTTCATTTTATGAATTTTGTGCAATGTTCACCTATTATGTATTTTTAAAGAATTAATGTTTTAAACAAAATGACAAGATTTGGGTGAGAAAATGCCCTTTAAATGAAATTTAAAACTCCAAGTCCAAAAATTGTAAATTACTTTGTAATTACACGATTAGTACGGCAGGCAATTGATTTATATTTCTTCACCTTCCCCTGTCAATCTGTATGAGAGAGAGACAGAGAGAGAGACAGAGAGACAGAGAGAGACAGAGAGAGAGAGAAAAGGAGGGAAGGAGGGAGGGAGAGAAGGAGGGAGGGAGAGGGAGAGACTTTAAAATTTATGAAACACAGACCTAATCAAAGCAGTGCTTTCCTTTCTATGTGTGGCAGAGAGAACAAAAGCCGGATATTTCTGAGAAGATGCAAATTGAGATATCCTTTTCTTTAAATTCAGAATAATATTCTTTAAAACTTTTTCTTGCTGGAAGACAATTATTCAAACTCTACTGGAGAGAAAGCAATGAAGGGACAAGGGGAGACAATAGTTCTGTATGCAGTTATTAGTGGTTGAATGTAATTATTAAAGGATCACTTAAAACGCTGAAATTCAACAACCATATCATTTTGTGCTCAGCCTCTATTCGTGATAACTCTTAGAGGTTTGAATAAACCTATTAGTTAGTGACTGTAATATCTACCTTGCATGATACAACAGAAACTCATTCATTGGGTTAATGTATTTTAATTACTTATTTATCTAATAAACATCTTCCAGTAGTACATTTCAATTCTATATCATCAGTTCCCACCACTTTAATTTCTGCAATCTCCTGATAACTTCTGCCACAGAAACTAATACAGCCAAAGAAAACATTAAATTGATGCAAATAAACTAAGCAATGCCTCCTACCTTGATATTTTATTGCATACAGTGTGAGATTATTAATCTTAAAATCTGATATTTAGGATTATCTTAGATATCATGAAATTATGTTTATATTTCATACATAAGTAGGTATCCCTATATGGTCTCTTGCTAATCTTCTTAACTCCTTTTATAATACTTACACTATTTTGAATTATATTTCCATCTGTACAGATAATTCTACAAACAAAATTAGTAAATTATATTTTATTAATCTACTTCTACTTATTTACTACTTCTAGGGTGAAGTGTAAACAGTTATTGCATTAGACATCAGCTGTGATGTTTTACATTACTTGCTCATTTTAATTTCCTCAAAATTATTCATAGTAGGCATACAGAAAATTTGGGCAGAATTTCTACATTTGAGACAGGTGAAAAATGAAAGAATATTGACAGGAGTATTACAAAATGCAATGAATGAGTTTCTAATATTCTTTTGAATGCCTGCTGGAGCTCTCAGGGTGCACTCTGGGTTGCTGAGCACAGGCATTTGACCCTTGGCTTCTGTAGTGTAAGGGCATTTTTCGGTGTCAGCTCATTTTCTGAAACTCTAGGTCCATTAAATAACAACCTTAGGACCCACCAACTGAGAAACTACTTAGACAAACTCTGAGTTCAATAAAACATGTGAGTCTGTTTTAAAGGATTATAATAAAATCTGCAGTTACCTGAAAACCATAGTGAAAATTATTAACCTTTCCCCAAGACTACATGACTCAGTGCCATAAGAGCTACTGCATGCAGGGATCAGAGGAGGAACTCGGTGTTTTTGTCACCAGAAGGTGCTGTGAACTGCTGACAGGAGGCAAAGTCGGAAAGGACTCCCCTCTAAAGGTAATGTTTCATTATCGATGACTGCTGGCTCTTCTTTGCCTTCCATGTACCACCACCCTACTACTCCACTACTCCCTCATCACCCCTTGTCTTTGGTCAACCTTTCTCCTAGTTGGATCCAGTCTCAAGAAAGTCCAATGTATAAGCTTGTAGCTTAGAAAGACAGAACAGCACTTCCTGGATGTTATTAGACCAGTGACTATGATGGAAGAGAAAAAGAAAATTTCATTGTCAGGTAGACCTGAGGTTGAATTCTGAAATGCATTCTGTGACCACAGTGAGATTAGGTAATTTACTAGGGTTTTAATTTTCTTTTGAACATTAGTAACTGTAGGGTTAGGGTGAGGATTATATATAAGATATATAAGGCTGTTGAATACACTCTTCGGCATCTAATCCTCAAGTAGTACTAGTCAGTCCATATACTTATTAAAATAAGAAATAGTTCTGCAGTCATATTCTACAAAATAAATAGTATTGAAGGACACATTACATAGTGTCTAAACAGAACACAAAATGTTTATAAATTTACAGCTTAATTTGAATAAATAATAATAATATTCTAAAATGCATTGTATGAAAATAATTAAACTGGTTATTTTTACATTTTATGGAAATGTAGAATTTTTAAAAATATCCTTTAACTGAATTCATAATAAATTTCCTGATTAATAACTCCCCTTTCTGGGTTTGTTTGAAGCTGAAAAAGTGGGCATAAGTAAGAAAAGTTTAGTTAATTTCTTAGCAATGCAAAAATTCAAGAAAAGCAGTACTCCATCGAATTACAGATTATCTTCAGAGAGTGAGGAAGCATCCTTGATTTCTGATGCTCATTACAAAAAACATGCAAAATGAATATTTTAACAGAAACATTTTTTTACTAGGTCACTCAGTACTGCCATAGACACAATAACGTTATTGATATTTTAGTAACACAATCACTCTTTCATGGCATTATTTTATTTTAAAAATGTTAGCAATAAGTTTAAGAGCTCAATGAAGCCTTCCCCCACACTCTTTAAAGGGCAAATAGAATGCAAGGCAATAAAACAAGCTGATGAGTCCCCAAGAAAAAAATACTCTTTGAAAAAGAAAGCTCAGGTGAACAAGTAGTCATTTCTCATTACATTTTGTTATCTAGACTATGTAATGAACAGAAGTCCCTTAACTAAAACAAGTAACATCAGCTCAGATAAGTCTTAAATCAGTGCCACAGTTAGGAATGGGTCATTTTTAAAACCATATTTGATCACATACACAAAAATGCTGAAACCTGTAACATTATTTTTAGAGTATGCTGACGACAGAGGAACTATAGTAAATGTTTCCACAAACAAAAATGAGACAGCAGATAGAGATTTATTTGCAACTTTGTATATCCATCTTTTTCCTCACATATTGTAGCTATATTTTATTTAGTTCACTTAAATCAACTCTTCTTTGGTCTGATGATTCTGTGAAATACAGCTCAATGATGCTGCCTTCAGAGAAACAATCATAGACAGATACACTGTGTGGTGCAGAGGACTCGATTCTCCTCAAAAGGCAGCTAACAAAAGAATTGAAGAAAAAAAAAGTGATTATGACTTTAAATATATTCAGAAAAGATGTGGCTTATAAGACATTGACCATTTAAAAGGATATCCAATAGCTAAAAACAACAACATCAAAATGTAGTCATTGTGGTTATCAAGATCACATCATCTACATTGCTTTTCTTAACCCAATTGCAAACAAACAAACAAATAGATAAATAAAAGCAGACTATCCTTATAAAAGAAATTTTGAGATATTGCTAATCCTGCAAGAGTGTTCGCAGAAGGAGGTTGACTTTGGTACTCTCTCATTAGAACTGGCATGTTCAAGTTTTCATCAAAGTGGCTGTGAGTAATCATACATAGCCATCTCCTCCAGATCTGGTAGGATTGAAATCTTACTTAAGGCCCAAGCAATTTTCCCAATACAACTTTACATACTCAAAAAGTTATAGGCAAGTTTCCTTAAGAGCCAGGAGAAAGTCTTTCATTCTAAGACTAAATTTTAAATTTTTTGTCTTAAAAATGACTTGGTTTTATATTTTCTCAGTCCAAAGAGGTAAAGAGCAAACTCTAAAAACGTGATGGCTTTCTGTATGTCAGCATTGTCTTGAACAGTGATCTACAACACTATCACTTATCCCTCATCTTCTAGGATTGCCACTTTCCCTGTCATATGCATACTTCAGCTGTAAGCTATTCCCAAACATTATACCCTCTCTCTATATGTACAATTCCTATATTCCATGTCTACCCTCAAGCAAAGAAATTGTGCAATGATCCATCATTGATGGTGCTGAAACCTAAAATCTGTTGTATGTCTGTTCATTGTAGATGATCAAAGTTTATGTCTTTGCTGAAATGTATTTTATTAGCTCCCCTCACTTAAAATGTAAAATCTCATCATATCTAAGACACTTTACTATTAGAAAATAACCTCACATAGGGTGGGATGTGGCATCTATGAGGAGCTGTTTAAGTGTTGTTTAAGTGACTCATAATTTAAGTACAATGTGATACAGTTTGCAAATGAGATTGCAAAGCTAAAATAGACCCTGATCCCTTTTTAGAAGAAAAAAAAAGAAATAAGAAACTCTGATTGAGTGAACATTTTATTTTTATTAAAAAAACACAAAAGGCTGTATCAGGATTTGCTGTTCTTGGTGATCAGATCCTTCCATTGTTTCAAGAAAGTGGCATTAGCATGAGAAACTAAATGAAAAATTGTCATAATAGCCTTCTGCTGAGTTGCCTGAAGGACTTTCAGATCCACTATAATCAGAACCCCGGTTTTCATTATGAGAATTCTACAAAAAATATGACAATAATCTTCTTTCATGTTCCCCACATGCTCTCTGGGATCTGGAAAACAGGAAACCCTGAGGTGTCATATAAGCACTGTTTATCTGTAAATCAAGAATGTTTTCAAGGTAGTCAGCCTAATGGGCCTTGTAATGAAGGATTATAATGAGCTAGTGGTTAAATAAACATTTTCACTGATGATTTGTGAGTGATATCACCAATATTGAAAATGCAGTTGATAGTACGCATGCTCCCACCAACTCTCTGTCTCTGTCTCTCTCTCTCTCCTTGAAAAAAAGTGGAAAAATACCTCCCACCTCTCTTCTAGTTTTCGGACTACAAGAGTTATGTCTCTGTCCAGTATGGAAAGAAAAATTTCAATACAGAGCCTGCCAATAGGTCTTAGGTGAAATATTATAATTTCTCCCAAATTAGCAAAACAAGTTTTCATGCATTGTTCCCTATACATATACATTTTCATAAAACTTTTTATAGGTGTGTGGATACAACAGTTTACAAGATGGAGTGGAAAGTTCACACTCACCTTTTAGAGTCTATTATTGCCAGGCAGTGGTGGCGCACACCTTTAATCCCAACACTTGGGAGGCAGAGGCAGGCGGATCTCTGTGAGTTCGAGAGCAGCCTGGTCTACAAGAGCTAGTTCCAGTGCAGGCTCCAAAGCCACAGAGAACCCTGTCTTGAAAAACAACAACAACAACAACAAAAAAAATAGAGTCTATTATCCTAAACTCCACCCACTTTCCCAATGCAATGATACAATCAGTGTAGTTGGGACAAAAATTCCGTCCTTTTAAAAATTAGAATTCACCCATGTGCATGACATATTGAGCCCTTAAATGAGAATTAGCACAAATGAGACATTAGTGGAGGAATTTGGGCTGATTAATCCTGTGAAAGACACCAGGAGCTTCTTCCAGCTGCTGTTATCCATTGGAGGGAGCAATCACAGAAATGCATTTACATTTGACAGTCTATATAAGGGTAATAATTACTGAGTAAGTCAACAGGAAAAAACTACAAATAAAATATATTCTCCATTTGAGGCCTTTCTACCTGAACAATCTTAGAACAGTCATGTCTGAGAATCAAGAAAAACTCTTCCTGATGAGAGAATGCTCTTTTAGCCAACAATGCTTCTCTGCCTCTCTCTGAAAACATGTCCTCAACTCTGAAACCTGCTTTGTACCTCAACTTGTCAGATAATGCAAATGATCAAACAAAAAGTTCCCCAAACACCCAAGATTATCCTTAAATGCTAAACAATTAAATGTAAGCACTGTTTAGAAAAACAGCAACCGTAAATACTGTTAACATACAGTAGACTTCCTTTATCTTTAATTTAACTTTCTACGATGTCAGTTACACAGTCAGCAAACAGGAGCTTCAACATGTAGAAGTAGTAAATTTTGAGTATAAGAAATCTGTTGTTGTTTTGCTTTATCTTGTCCAGGACATGGAACATAACTTGGTTAACTTGTTCATGCTGACTAAGCTCCTTGCCTGTAGTAGCCACATTGGTTATTGGATTACCTGTCAATAGACCTCAGTGCTATTATTTCATTTCAGAATGGCTCAAAGCATAAATGTAGCTATTCTAGCAATACCCAGATTCCGGTTATCATGTGTTTCAAGTGAAAAGAGATTAATAAGAAAAAGTAAACCCCGTGTACTGCATACAGTGCTTGCACGTTACCATCTGCTATTTTAGATCATTCACAGACCTGGGGTGTGACATACTTGATGAGGGGCATGACAGAATTCAGAGTCTTGACCATGATTAGCAACCACTGTACCAGTGAGTTACAACCCAAGCCTACTTTAAGTATGCCCCAACATTGGGTAGTATAATCTGTGTTTTTAAATTCTTTATTCATTCTTGATATTTTAATTTATGTAATTATTGTTTTTGTTGAGACAAAGCT
>JAQHUG010000092.1:955055-979830 GCA_028555095.1 Dicrostonyx torquatus | reverse complement strand
TTATCTTTGTTGACTGAAACACACTTTTTCCTTTGGCCTGGTTCCACTCAATTCTAGCAGCTATTCATGGCTATCTGTTAGCAGATATCCCACGGCTCTGGCATCTCCAAAATTTTGGGGTCTCCAAGGTAATCCAGGCTTTACCTTCACAGTTTCAGTCAAAGTCCTCTCTAGACCTCCATATAGGGCCACCCCTGACATATGCATTACCCTAGAGGCTTTCCTTAGTCAGAAAGGGAGATTCCATAATACCTGTCTTGTATTCTTTACTCTATATTGGTTTCCTTATTTTATTCATAACCAAGACAGCCAAGTCTTCTGCTTGCTGGGGTTGGAACTTGGACCCCTTGTTCAAGTACCTTTGTACCAGCTTTTTGGTTTTGATTGTTTTCTTCACTATCTAATCTTGGTTGTCCTGAAACTCACTCTGCAGACAAAGTTGGTCTTCAATTTAGAGATCTTTGGGTCTTTGCCTCCCAAGTGCTTGGATTAAAGGTGTGCACCATCACACTAACTCTAACCTTTTCTTTAATTCCTTTTATAAATTGGAAGCTTAGCTGGGTGTGGTCTTGCCCTGAGGTCACCACTCCATTTAGTCTCTTTAGGATCAGGCTTTTCTTCAAATTATTTATCTCCAGGAGCTCTAGACTTAGCTCTACTCCTTTTCCTGATATTGTTTTTCTCCTCAAACTGTACATTTTATATTTTTCCTTGCTCAGCTTTCTCTTTTTCATTATAGATCTGCATAAGAATCACAACTTTGCCAAGAATGATCTCTAGTTCAAATACTGATAAGGTTCTCCTCTGAATCTTCTTGAACTAACTCCCTCCCTGCACACACACACACACATCTCAAATTGCCCTCAGCACCACTACTTTCCATGTTTCTACTGGTGTGGCTGATTATGCCCTGCTTAAAGTGTTCAACTGCTTTTCTAGTCCAAAAGTCCCTAAGTCCACATTCTACAACAAGCAGCAAGGGCATAATCCTCTTCTGTCACAGCAATATCCCTCTTCTGGTACCAACTTTTGACTTAACTAATGTTCGATTGCTGTGAAAAAAAAAAGCCAGCATAAAAATGACAAGTCTTATAAAGGAAAACATTTAATTGGGGCTTGCTTACACTTCAGAGGTTTAGACCATTATCCTCATTTATCCTCATGAGAGAAAGCATGGCAGGACATGATAAACTTTCTAAACATGAATATGCTAAACATGAATCCAAAGGCAGCAGAAAGACAGAGAGACATTAGAGTTGTCTTAGGTTCTTGAAACCTCAAAGTCCACCCCAGGGAAACATGCCTTCCAACAAAGCCACACCTTTTAATAGTGCCACTCCCTGATGTCTAAACATTAAAATCTGTATACCTATAGGGGCCATTCTTATTTGAAATACCATACAATTGGAATCTAAACACAGAGAAGCTATGCAAAACCTGATGAACATACAGGCCTGACAGATAATTTGGCCCATAAAACTGAGGTTATGTAAAGAAAATATTGTTTTTCTTAACTCTCATGCATTTTTCCAAATAGTTACAAAAATGATAGCACATAAATATTTGTAAAGTTCCCTGAACCTGGTAATTAGATGACCAAACTTATTAAATGTATTACTAGGCAAGTATTATTGAGACAGGAAGGGCAGTATGAGTTATATATGGTAGAAACTCCTGGTTAACCTCATTAATGAACTTCAAATTTCTATTCAGGAGAAAGGATCTTTCTAAGAACAGGGTTACCCACAACAACCTTGTATCAAGTTGACAGGCTTAGATCAGTTTGTAATTATAATTGAACCTGGAAGTGAGTAATTATATGCTGAGCTATTTGTGCTTAATTTCAGTGCAAAACAGGTATTTGGAAGGATGAGAATCAAAAGGAAACAAATCTTGGGTAAAGATTCAGTTCTCATTAGCTTTCTGTCTAATCCTCTTTCACCAAAGGCAACTCTTCATTATCTGTGTCATGAAAGAAAACCACTGACCTACATAAAAGACTAGTGCAAAGGCTGGAGAGGAGTGTTTCTGGGTTTCCTGCTGTAGGGCCCTGATCTCTAACCTATAGCCCTATAGGCACATCCCAAGCTTCATCCCCATGCACTGAAGCCCCAGGGACCTGTGAGCAGCCTCCCCATGCCTCCAACCATCCCCCACTGCATCTGTGACCACCAGAGCCATGGTCCTGCCTACACCTGGAGGAGGGGTCACTAGAGCCTGGGCCCAATTGCACTTGGAGGAAGAACTATCACCAACCCACAGGCCCCACCTATACCAATTGGAAGAATAGAAAGCACCTGAAGCACAGGCCCCATCTGCAACTGTTGGAGGTAGAGATGGGTAGATGATAGTGTAAGAATACAGCCAAAACATAAAGAACAATATGGTACCAGCAGTAACTAGTGGCTCTACACCAGTAAAGTCTGAACATCAGAATGCAGATGAAGCAGAATAAAAAGACCTTAAGAGTAACTTTATGAATATGATAGAAGCCCTTAAAGAGGAAATGAAAAATTCCCTTAAAAATTGCAAGAAAAGACAAAAAAATGGAATAAAGAAACAAATCTCTTAAGGAAAGTCAAGAAAAAAAAGATAATAAAACAAGTGAAGGAAACGGTTCAAGACCTGAAAATTGAAACAGAGGCAATAAAGAAAACCCAAACTGAGAATGTTCTGGAAATGGAAAAATCTGAGTAAACAGTCAAGAACTGTAGATGAAAGCATAAACAACAGAATACAGGAGAGAATCTCAGGCATTGAAGATATGATAGAGGAAACAGATTCAATGGTCAAAGAAAATATTAAATACATCAAATTCTTAATACAAAATATCTAGAAAATCTGGGAACACCATGAAAAGACCAAACCTAAGAATAATAAGGATAAAAGAAGAAGAAATAGTACAGCCTAAAGGCACAAAAATATATTCCACAAAATCATAAAAGAAATCTTTCTCAATCTAAAGAAGAATATGCCTATGAAAATACAAGAAGCTTAAGAGAACAACAAATAGACCAGACCAAAAAATACACCCTTGCCACATAATAATTAAAACACTAAACATACAGAAGAAAGAAAGAATATTAAGAGATTTAAAGGAAAAATGTCAAGTAACACACAAAGTCAAACCGATCAGAATTACAACTGACTTCTCAATGGAAACTCTGATGTTCTGCAGACACTAAAAGGCAACTGATGCCAGTCCAGATTACTATATCCAACAAAACTTTCAATAACCATAGACAGAGAAAACAAGATATTCCATGAGAAAACCACATTAAAACAATATCTATCCAAAAATCCAGTACTACAGAAAGTACTAGCAGAAAAACTCCAACCCAAAACTCAAATCCAAATGGATCAAAGACCTCATCATAAATCCAGCCACATTGATCCTCATAGAAGTAAAAAGACTGACAGAATAAATAAATAAATAAATAAATAAATAAAACCCTTAGACAATTTATCACTATATAATTTGTACGACTAAAAACATGGCACACAGATTTCTAATTTAACAAAGATTAAAAGAACTACTTGCACAGAGATAAAAATGCAAGCTTTATATGTTCTCATGGAGCCCAACATCTTTCAGGGCACACCACATTAATCCAAATTAGTGCTTAAAATAGTAAAAGAACAATCCTACAACAAATGCTATAAAATACATATATATTTAAGATTCAACGAAAGTGTTAAACAGTTTGGATGCTATTCTGTTAAAAAAAAACACTCTAAATCCCTGCCATTAAAAGTGATTTTTTACTATTAAGGATACAACAACAAATTGGCCACATTCCTGGCATCTCAGAAAAATCTTTAGAGCAAAGGAAGATAGCATGTAGTTTAATTATCTGAGCATAGAAACAAAAAAGTAAGACCTGTAAAATAAGAGAATTTTTCTTGAATTATGCATCCATCCATCCATCCAATCATATCTCCATCCATATTTACTGATTCCATTCTTTGGCATGCCTTACATTATTCACAGAAGAGAAATTTGTCTTTTTTTTTTTATTGAATTCCCAATTAAATGGATGATATGGTTACAAGTTAGAATAAACTCTGCTATCATCTTTTTTACTATTTTGATCCCTGGACCCCATAGAAAGACTAAATTTTTAAAGAGATGTAGAACAACAATGATGTACTGGTGTTTTACTAAACACGTGTCACACCTACTATATGTATCTATTGCTGAGAGCAATACACATGGGGCACAGACATTGACAGCAGTTACATGTGCCTTGCCTACTGAGTTTCTACTGAGAAGTGTCCCATTTAATGTCATGCTTAGAGGTATCTCCAGTATAAATTGTTACCTTCTGTGAGATAGAATTAAACATCATGCACAGAAATAACCTGTTCAAAGGCTTAGTTCCTAAGTCATGGCAACAAACCTTAACTATTGGAATAAGTTATTTCTCAGAATGAAAGTAGCCTAAGTTTTTAAGTAAGCAAGTCACAGTAGTTCAGGAAGAGCAAGCAAGAGATTTTAATCTGAGAAACAAATCTTTCATAAAAGCAGAGGCATTATTCACTCATGTGAGTTTCATTTGAAATTCCCACAGCGAACTTATTTTTTTTAAAAAAATTTAGACTTTTGCTTCTAGAAAGTATGTGATTTTATCAGTTAGGAAATACAGAGATGCAGCATGTAGTATTAATTTTGCTTTTAGTTTACTATAAATATGAAAATCATTTAATCTATTGCTTTATAGATATAAATATAACATAAGCTAACACCATTTAACGGAACACTATCTCTTGAAAACTATAAGTTAATAGTGTATAATAGCTTCAGGTAGTTAAATGCTTCACAGCATTTTAATTGTTCTTTATTTTTTAATTGTAAGTTGAGAGTTTCAACAGTAACATTTGAGGCAAAATTTCAAAATTATTATTTAAGGCAAAACCTTGCAATGATATTTAATAGCTTTAAACCTTTAATATTTCTTTCTTTCAGGGTTTTGAGGCAGGGTTTGTTCCATACTCCATGGTGGCCTGAACTTCATATGTATCCCTGTCTAAACCTTCTGGCAATCCTCCTGCATCAACAACCCAAGTGTAGTGGTTACCTTCATGAGCCATCACATCTAGCTTAGAAATTTTAAAATAATATTTGAAAGCTATCTCATTACTTTAATTGTATCTACCTATATAAACATAATAAAACAACCTCACTTGAATTTCACCCCTTTTCTTGTATAATATGCATTTTATGAAGTATTGTAGAGTTCTAAAAGATTGTTCTATTGTGTAAAATATGTATCCTAGACACAAAACCAAATATCATATCTATTTTCTTATGTGTAGAGTTAGCTTTTAAATCTTTTGTAGGCTCCAAGCCTTATAAACATAAAGCGTATGTGTATTTTAAAGGAACTAAAAGAGATGGGAGGATCTCCCATGGAAGAGAAAATAAAATGCATAGCTATGGAGAGATAGCTATGGAGACTGGTGTGGGAAGAGTAAAAGGAGAGGGGAGGGAAGAGGGGCATAAGGGAAAGACTATGGGGAGGTACAGCTGACACTAATGGACACTTGAGAGGTCAAATGGAAACCTACTGCTACAAAAACTTTAAAACATATGCACATCAAAAGAGTATAAGTGGAGTAGCCAAATAATTGGGGAGACAATGCCCCACCTAGATATCTTTTGTCACCAGGAGAAACATCCAATGCCAGGAATGAGCTGCATATAATTGAGTTGTCTTCCAGACACCATAGGATCAATGCACATATGAACTCATGAAGACTGACACCATGCACAGGGCCTGTACAGATTGAGTCCCAGTGGTAAGAGGGAGAAGTTGGATACAAGGCCCCATCACTACCCAAGAAACTGACTTTAGTTGACATCATCTTGTAAAAGAAAAGTTGCTTTCTTCATTGGAATCTCATTAGAAATATTAACCTCATTTAGGGCAGTCCCCATACCCAGCAGTAGCCAACACAAAATAAACAAAATTGTATTTGTAGTCATATATTTTTTTGTGGGAGAGCATTTTCATTATATGGTGTTTTGCTTGTATATTGTGGTTTCTGATTTTGTGTTTTTATGGGTTTGAAGGGTTTTTGTATATGTGTTTTTTGTTTTAATTTTTTAAAAATACTGTTTGTTGGTTTTCTTGCTTTCCTGTTCATTTTCTAAAAAGAGAGAGAAAGAAGGTGCAGAGCTGATGGTGGAGAGATGGAGAGGATCTGGCAGAATTTACAGAGGGGAAACAATACCAGATAATACTGGATTAAATTTTATTTTCATTAAAAAACCCAAAAGATGTAATTTCACATCTATCATGCCCTACTTCACAATAAAGTCAATATATGCTATATTATTGTCAGTGACTGAAAGCAGTCAAAGAAAACCTAATGATAGCATATAAAAACCATGGACTTGGAAAGCTTCATGATTGTTAATAAATTTAATCTGCACTTAAATCAGTCTAAATTCAGCAATTCCTGCCATAATGTCTAAAAGAAAAGAACTCAATAGACAGAGGTTATTGCTCCATGGTGAAGCAAGTTCTCAGCATTCTGCTGGATTCTGAGTCCGATCCCAGCATCAATACCAAACCAAATAAGATAAGAAAAAACTAAAGGCTGTGTACTTTGTAATAATTGTTGGGAGCTGTGCAGCCTAGTCTGAGATCAGCATTTGACTACCTGTCCAATGGATTTTTGTGCGGCAAGCACCTGTGGAAACAGACTCTCCCTTGATAAGGACCAGTCGTCCATGGGGCAATGTAGGGATTGACAGAAATCATGCAGCTTGCAGCCTCTTTTCACTCTCATTATATTGGTGATTCTTTGGGCGGTTTTTAGTTTTACTTTGCCAGTCACACATACAACAGCTGCAATTTTCCCTGGAAATTACGTTCTTTTTCAAATATTGTCCCCTTAAGCTTCAACAGGGGGCTAATGTTTTTTAAACCTCTTTTGTGGAATTAATAACTACAACTCCTAATCCTGGGAGCTTTTCTGACTCAATAGAGATAGTTTGGTACATATGAGAAAACAACACTTGGAACATTAACTGTGTCTCACTGTTCTGGAGAAGAGAGTAGGGCATGCAATACACAGAACAGGGAAAAGCCTCAGGAATAAATATAGTGCCAACTGTTGACAGTAAGTTCTCTGAACACCAAGCATATGGGATATATGATAGGATCTAGTATATTCTGATGGGAACAGTGCAGTGTAAAGTATGGGATTGGTAGATTCATCCTTATCATACATAGAAGCTTATATTGGTGGAAGAAGTGTGGTATAGTGAGATGGGAAAAGAGTGTTTTGTCAAAGTCTGCCTTTTACAGAGAGATTGAGACATGGGAATCTCTTGTAGAAAAGGGAACTGTATAAAAATATATCTTGCAGACATGAAATAATTGTCTGGATTTGAATACTGTCGTCCTTAAAGCATTGTGCCTACATCTAGGACTTTTAACTTTGTAACGGCAGTAGCTGCCAGTTGATATAAGTGCTGCAAGAGCAGGATGTGTTTGGCTCGATATTTAGTTCAGCCTGCAAAAATGCTGAACTCTATGTCTAGAATGAGGTTTTGCAGGGCTTGGGAAGGTGTATTGGAGAAACAAAGAGAAACAATGAGGGCTTTTATAATGATCACGATTTATTCCTTAAATTGTGATGTATTTCTTAAAGCCAAAAATAGAAGCCAATAATAAAGCTGTTCATGTATCATTGGTAAGAAAAAAAAAACTCTGTTTAAATATAAACAAAGATAGCCTAGCTTTCCAGGGCCACTTGAGTGCAATTCACTTCATGGTCAAGGGTTTTTCTGTCACTGATGCCCCTTCCCCATCTCAGGACCTGAACCTGAGACAAGGCTGGACCCTGGCAAATAATATTCAACATCTCTGTAAGAAGAGAATGAAGCTTATAGCTTTTGTACAGAAGAGTCACCTCACTTTTTCCCAATGATATCTATTATAAGTGTTAGCTTCCAAATATAACGCATCTTGCCACACCCCCTTTGTGTGCCCACACAGAAATCTATTGTTTTGGATACATTTTCATTTACAAAACTGTATTTGAAATTCTGATGAAGTAAACCATTGAACATTTATATTTTTGCCTCAGCATATTACATAACAGCTAAAAACTTAAATATTTCTACCTCAGATGTAATAATCAGTGGTTTCTTGGTAGGACACATGAGAATGCTGTTGAAGAATTAAATATGGAGCTCTTTCCTCCCTGCAGGTGGACACTGGCCTCTGGAGGTCTCTGTGTCTTTCTCTGGAACTTGGTTCTGCATGCTGATCAGTCTACTCTAGGAGTGTTACACAGAGAAGAACAGAATCCCTACACTGTAAAAGACAGTTTGTGTATTATTTTCTGTATGTAATGTTCACACTTGGAAATATGCTTGTAATAAGGCATGTATATGTTTGTGTGCATGGAGATGAAACATATATAACCGTGTTGGATGAATAACATTGTGCCACACAAACATGCTAGGGTCTCATAACACTGATTATGTGAAGCTGGCATGGTAGAGAGAGAGAAATATGACAGTAGAGATGATGCAATTTTTGGATTCTCAGGCTACTACAATGAAGTACATGACATTTGGTTAAGTACTTAATCACTTCTGACATCTGTATAGAGATATTGATTAAGCAGTAGATTATAGAATCATCTTCTCTAAAACAGGAATCCATCACACATCCTCATCCATGCAGCTGCCAGCGTGTCTTGATTGTTATAAATCTTTCAAAAGACAGCTGTTTCTCACTATTAAAACTTGTTATGGGTCAAAGCAATGAAATGGCATCAGAAAATTACAGTTTTAAAGAATCTCATTTAATGTTGTAACTATCTCACCTAGTTTCGACCAGAGTATCTTTCTCAGTCATATTTCACTATGCCCTTAGAAACATTACTTTGTAGATCTATAGACACAGATTCAATTTTTACGAAGAAAGGACTGTTTTCATAGATATGCACTTAGTTTCATCACTCACTTACTAGCTTTTTAATTCTTACAGCTGTAGATAGTCTCTGAGGAAACTAACCTACTATGCATGGCCACCCAGTTGGTCAATGATAATGAGAACTGTATTTATTTTAGATAACATGATTTTCATAAACCTGATCCACTAGTCTACATGTGGTTATATCGTCATGAAAAACAAGTTAAATATAGACAAAGTTTTCATAATTGAATAAAACATCCTAGGTTTAAAATAGAATTTAGAAATCATTTGATCAAGGACCTATATCGAATTTTATTCTTTCTACCACAGTTTGATATAATTATTACTCCACTTCTGTTTAAATAAGCCTGGTACCAGCATTGTTCCTCCTTCTTAAGAGAAAAATTTCTCCCAGAAGCTTTTACTATTTGATTTTACATTTATCATTTAAGGAAATACAAGAAAACTTTGGTGTTTCTTCCACCAACTAGAAAATTATTTCTTAGAACAAAAATATAGGATTAGGCAAATACTGTTTTAAGTATTTTTAAAATGCTGTCATTAACTTAAAAATAAATTATGTATTATTTAGATGCATATGTTTGAGCTCCCATATAATCAGTGTTCCAATATACTTCTGACACCAATGCATTGCAGATATCCACAATGTATCATTTATAGTCATCTAACCCGGAGGTAGAGATCTTGGTGGCCAGCACGAGATAAGCATAAGAAGATAAAAAAGATCAATTGTATCAAGTGTTCTAACTTGTTGTTCTTTCAAGATCTCAAAGTGATTTAAGTATACTTATCTTACAGACCTAAATTAAGGAGACAAATGGAGACAATTAAAATATAATCTTCTATCGATTAAGAATCTAGTAACTTTTTACGTGAAAGAACAAAGGTAAACAAACAAAACACACAACATCATATTTTAGGGACAGATAGATAGTCTTTGTAGGCACAGTTTCATTATAGGCTACACTTTTAGAAGCAGAATAGATGACACACAAGAATCTCACAAATGCTAGATTGACTCTATGTAATTTGTAATGTAGGTTGTTATTTTCTAGACCACAAATAAATGAAACAGAGCCCCAGCTTTTTGTTTTAAAAGTGAGACACATATTTAATCATAAACTACAGTAATCATATGTATTAGAAAAATATAGTCTAGAATGGCACAATACTCGTATTAGATAATATTTTACTCTGAACAATTGAATTGTAAGAAGGTAGCACTATTTGATTCAATAAATTATCATTGTGTTAATAGTCTATATATCATTTATAGATAGGTTCTATATCAATTATAGTTGTCTGCCATTGTTTTAAAGAAAAATGCCAAGTGAAAAAAGGGGTCACATTTTCATGGAGCATGGATTCTACCAGGGATTTCTTTTGGTTTTGTTTTGTTTTAGTTGTTGTTTAGGGGTTTATTGGTGTGCTGGATAGTTTTATGTCAACTTGACAGAGGTTAGAGTCATTTGGTGGGGGAGACATCAACTGTCAAAAAGCTCTCCCTAAGATCAGGTGGTAGGGTATTTTCTTAATTAGTGATTGATGTGGAGGACTTAGCCCATTGTGGGTGATGCCATCCCTGAGCTGATGGCCCTGAGTTCTACAAGAAAGCAGGCTGAGCAATCTATGAGGACCAGATCCATAAGCAGCACTCCTCAATAGCCTCTGCATCAGCCCCTGCCTCCAGGTTCCTGACCTATTTGCTTTCCTGTCCTGACTTCCTTTGATGATGAACAGCGATGGGAAAGTGTAAGCCCTTTGTTGCAATGAGCGCAGGCCCCTTGTTCTGTTCAGCCTGGCTCCCAGATGCCAGGCTGCTTTTGGTCCCGTATGGCTAGCTTATACTCAAAATAACCACACAGAAATTGTATTAATTAAATTACTGCCTGGCCCATTAGTTCTAACCTCTTGTCGGCTAACTCTTACACCTTGAACTAACCCATTTTCTATTAATCTGTATTCACCATGAGAATGTGGCTTACCGGCATGATTCTAACCAGCATCCATCTTAGGTAGGAGCAGCATGGTGTCTCCCACACTTCCCTTCTTCCCAGGATTCTGTTCTGTCTACTCTGCCCACCTAAGGGCTGCCCTATCAAAAGGCCAAGGCAGTCTCTTTATTCAACCAATGGAAGCAAGAGAAATACAGAAGGACCCTCCTACACCAGCTCTTCCTCTCTAAGCTGCTTTGGTCAAGGTGTTTAATCACAGCAATAGCAACCCTATTTAAGACAATTGGGGAGCCTGCTTTAGACACAGTCTTGAATTCCCTATTTTAGTCAAGGTTAACCTTGAACTAAAGATCTTCCAGGATTTCCCTGGAGGGCAGTGATGAAAGGCTTGTGACACCAGAGTTGGGTGGACTTTTCAAACTCTTCACATGGAATTTTTCTTCACTCTTCTCAGTGAATCATTTTACTAGGGAATCAGTACATATTATTTCAATAATCAAATAATTTCAATAAACCGATAAAATTTAAAGTATATATGCCTACATGACTATAAAAGGATAAGTTAACTGAACTTTTACAAAGGACACAGTGTTTTTTTTAATGCTTTTAATTCTGAAGTAATTTTATAAAGAAGATTGATCCAAAGTATATTAATTTATGTCTATGTAGATCAACAGATCTACATCAAAACAATCAAAATTTTTAGCTTCAAAGCAGATGGTTAATAACTATAACAATAAAATGTATCAGGTTTTTTCAGTGTGCTAGCCACAGTTTTAATTAACTTGCACTGACTATCTCACTTAGGCCCTATAGCATCTTCATGAACATACTGTCATTCTCTCCAACTTCAGTGAGAAAACCGGAATATACAAAGTTTTCTGCCTTCTCCAGGGTCACATAACTACATAATAGATTACAAATGTGGAAGCCTGGGGCCAGATTCACCTTCACCACTTCATCAGTATTTTCTGTCTTGAAACAACAGTGTTAACTCATAGCAGAGTCTCATCATTTTTCAATGCATCATCCAACAGGTAAAGAATAGTTGTTAACTGGGCACCATGCTCAAGATGCACTGATCTACAACCAATCTTCCCACAGTTCTTAGCTGAGAGATGACTTAGTAAAGCAGGTCAGGATCCAAAGACATATCTTCTAGGTTTAACTGACAGGAAAGGGGGCTAGTTGAACCTCACAGCCCTTAGAAGACGTCATGTGGACCACAGGCAGAAATTGCAAACTCTCATTTCCTGTTTCTTATTTATAAAATGAAGATGATGATGGTGGCAGCAGTAGTACTCATACTGCAATATTAATGTGAAAGCCTTGTGTGTGGCCCATGGAGATCTGTCTATCAGTGTATCACAGAAAACCCTCTCTGGGTTAACAATAAATTATCACAGAGCGGCTGCTTTACGTGACTCCTGAGTGCATGCCTGTTTGGGTCTAGGAAACCTTTTTATTCATTCAGAAGGACATTATTTAGGCTGATCCACTTGTTTTGTAAAGGTTGAATCCAATTGCTGTTAAGGGGCATCTGTGTGGGTCTGTTCGTTCTCATTAGCCCATGTCAAGGCTTGCTAATTCCAGATTGTTTTGAGACACCAGGGATGCCGAGGAGATTCACAGAATGCAAATTTTCTTGTGCTAGATGCCCTTGAAAATCAGAACTTTTGCTTCCTGGTCCTCTGCCTAGCCTAAAAGTCCTTATAAAGGAACCGTTAAAACACTTTCAAGGTAGCTTTTGCATGGCTGGTCAGGGCGCTCACAAACTCTCTGTGCTGTGGAGGATCGACAAACGGAGGGACTGAGAAAGTTTCCTTTAATATACAAATTCTTGTCATTTTGAGAGCTAGTCAAAGCTGTTTTGGTCATGTTAACTCCAAAGGATCCAGGTAATAACCACACAGATGATAACCACAGCTTCCAAAGGAAACTTCCTTATGGATATAAGGGTTTCTGCAGCAAACTACTAACCATTTTCTTAACTTCCAAATACAATCCTAAGATTGCTAGTTCCAGAGTAAGAGCGTCTCCTCCACACATATATCTGCTCTAACCCTGCCCATTATATGGTAAGGGTACATGAGACAAACTGACTTCTTAATATTACAAAGCAGAGAAGTGCAGTTTTGCATGTGATCATTTGGGTGACAGAATTCAGGTTTACTTACGAAACATGCTACAAAATTAACGTTTAGAAGGCAAAAGGGAGTTTCCATTAATTTTGGAATCCATAAAGAAACAAGGCACATGCATACATGAGATGTATGGCTAGGAACTGAAGATGTTGACTCGTTTAGAATTCACAGCAGAGGCTGGCTGGGTAAGACACAGCACTTTGATTGACTATGGTTGATTGATTTTGCAGGCATGCTTCCAAATTTGAAACAGTCACATGAGGGGTAAGGGAGAGGGCTAAATGGTTTGGACCACAGGTTGTTCTTGCAGGGTTCTGGGGCTTGATTCCCAGGACCCTCATTGTGTCTCACAATAGTCTGTAACTTGAGTTTCAGGGGGATCCAATGCCCTCTTCTGGACTCTGTGGGCACTGCACACCAGTGGTGTACATACACACATGCAGGCAAAATATACATACAAATATAAATGTAATATAATTTATTATTTATTATATTATTTAATATTTATTATATTTATTTATAAATATATAAAAATAATTTTAAGAAAAGAAAAAGAAACAATTCTATTAAAAACAAAATCCTGCACAAATTAGTGTAGCGCATTAGTTGGGTCTGGGACCTGGGGCAGTGAGTTAAAGTAAGTGACTATAAGTGGGTGTGGCTTTTGATTCTATTTGTTGGTCCTTTTGTAGATTGGTTACTTATTCTTTTGGGGCTTCAGACAAATCACCAACAAAGCATGTACATAAACATTCTCTCCCTGTGTTTTGGTAGGAGACGTTTACAACTGTGTTTTGTACAACTATGGTTTTGCAACTATAGTTGTAAACTACTTAGCACAATGACCAGGAAACGGTAGTTCACAAAATGTTGGTCTTTGGTGAAGCCGACAAATACCACACAAGATGTATTCTGTTGACCATGTATATTTGCTAGGTACTACAAGTAATTGCTCAAAAGAGTAAAAATGAAACAAAATCTCATTTTCAGACATAGTAGCACTATTTTCTTAACCTGGTAGCCTGAGAAAGAGCTCAATTTTGCACTCTTACCCTGGATTTGGATTTTGGTAGTGGTAGTTGGAAAGTAGAAGATAGTTAATGACCTTAGACATAAGCAACCATTAATCTTATCCCTGCAAAGTATGTCCTCTGTAATGTCCTTTACAATGTACAAAACTTAAACATAGAAACAAATATCTCCCTTCCATTCCACAACTGAGAGGTGCGGAGGACAGTCTTGTAGCAACAGTGTTTTAAATTTCTCTGACAAGCATCTCTGATGGGTTCTAACTTTTCCTGTCATTCCATCCTGCTGTATTTTTAAATGCTGAATGTCCCAATGAAGAATGACGAGGTGACAAGGTTTGACTTGCTTATTCTGTCTGGAAGAATCAAAAGTTACAGCTATGTAGTTTTGATTTTCACATACTGTTCTTAAGATATTTTTAATATATTTTTTATAATTTTATTGTTGGGTTTTTTCTTTTGTAAAAGGCCTCTTTTCTCATTATTGTCCATCATTTTCCTCTTCTGCCACCAAATTTCTCATCTTCTCGAGTCCTCCCTCACTCCTCTCTCTCCCCCCCCCCTCTGTGTGTGTGTGTGTGTTGCTGCATTTAATTAGGGCAGCATGCAGAAGCATGGGTGAGGGATTAGTTTGACTGGGAGCAATACACATATGATTACATCAGTTTGCTCTTTACTAGAATGTGAAAGTAGATACAATTAAGTTAATATATTTTCTTACTTCAGATACTACTGTATTTTTTATAGAAAACTTTATAATCTAGGTAGACTACATCATGCATTTATGGATTTTTCAAAATCAGAAGACAAAGAAACTGAATCTCAGAGAGATTGAGTGATCCCCTAAGTCTGAGATTGGATCTACTTTAGAGACTATACTCATTTTTATTTCTTCCCTGATGCACCTCATAGGACACTTGATTTCCCAAGCAGGAAAAAGTGTTGTTGAGTTTGGGTACAGTAGGCAAGTAGGACCTGCCAAGGAAAGAGATTCCAGAACCAGAATATATAGGGCAAGCCAAGGGAATGGATAATTTGAGAAAAATCTCTGGAGAACCTGAAAGTCAGATTTGGAGCAACATTTCCCTGGACTGGTGGTTATGGGAAAGCATGAGAGAGACACTGTCAGTCACCTCAATACTTCTGGAGGCTTAAGTAATGATTGCATTGCTTTGTGTCAGAAAGATTTGAAAAAAATCTAAACATTAAATGCAAGTAAAAATTATAGAATTATAGGTAAGACAATAAGAAAGACTAAAAAAATGGAACAACAGAAATTAGCCTGTTGGAAAAGTGACTTGGCTTTAAATTGGACTCTGATGTCATAATTAAGAAAAAACAAGTCTTTGGAAAAGGTTGTATTCTGACAACATTAATTTGGTTCTAATATTTCTAGCATTGGAGCAAAAGAAAACGTGTCTGCAGCATTTTCATTTTCCAAATATGAGCTCCAGGCAACTGTTTATGACCATGATCAGAGTGTTGAATTTAGCATCTCCCTTCACATGTCTTGTTCTAAGCCAGCATAATTATGTGGTTACGGTAATAACCCCAATTGAGTCTCCACAACAGGTCAAGCAGAGTAAACAGATTACCCTCCTTAATATTCATGAAACCCTTAAAATGCACCCCTCATTTTATGCATGAGGAAACTTAAGTTCAGTAATTTTAAGCAACTTGTCCAAAGGCACACACAATAATAGAAGAACTGGGACTCCAATCCAGATCGCTTATCCCCACAGCTTCCATTCCACTGATTCTCAGCCCAGAAGTGAGTAAAATGATCATATACTACAGAAGCAGCAGTCTTGTTGCAAAGAACTGGACCAAGAAAAGGAGGGTATGAGAAAAAGTGCAAAGAAACATCAGAACTGCTGTGGAAGTGGCAGACCAGCCCTCTCCCGGTATGTGGTTCCAATTGCATTGGTCCAATAGGTATCTGTTTTCTTTGGCCACCAGTAACAGTCATGCAGATAGTAACTGTATTAGCAAACAGAAAACTAGAATTCTTTGGACATTATTTGGCCTTCTACAAATCTGCATCAATAAGTGGCAGCGGTGGCATGAGCTAGTTAGACCAGACTATTTGCACATATTCCTTTGAAAAGAAATTCTCAATTACATCAAAATGGTTTATACCACTTTATCTGATGTTACTTTCTCAGGTTTCTGTTTTCTATTCGGTGTGTGTCTTTGAAGTAGACAGGATTTTTGTCTGGCTTTAAATCAAATAAACATATTTAAGTAATTTAAGATATAATAAAGTACATGTGATTTTTGAGATGATATTTAATACCTAGTAAGGTAATAATTTCTGCAACTTTTGTAAGCTCAAATTACTCTTTTAGAAATAATTTAAAATTCCAAAATATCTTCTAAGCCTGAAAGTGTGTTCACTGTTACATAATATGTATTTGAAATTCTTAACTTAAAACTTGCATGGACATTAATGCTTTAATCTGTGCTTCTTACATAAATTGATTTAGCCACAATGTTTTCTCATGTTACACATACTGGTAGATTTTATAATCTTGTATTATATATACTAGATTAATATATATTACATATATAATGAGATAGGTTTTGTAAGTTACTTAACATGATGGCTGGCACATATAGACGCTCAAAAAATATTTTTCTCCTGAACTCAGACTCTTTAATACTGTGTAACCTCTCTTTACTTTGGCTTCTAACTTGTCATTTTTGTTGACTTGGCAACAAATAGGAGATGGTTTTGAAGTTACATTTTCAGTAATTAAGGCTTACCATGGACATGTCTATTGTAATTATATTCATTATGCACAAAATGTGAGTTATCTTTTTATTTGCTCTTTGGGAAGTTGACTGTGACTCCCGAGGGTCATAAAGATTACCAAGAGAAACATCACCCTGATTTAGTTCCTTTATATCTTAAAATGTTCATAAGTCTAAGCTCTGCAGGAGACCGTCCTGTTAAGCTTGTCCTTGAATGTAGAATATCTGCAGATAACATTTTGAGGTGTTTTGTTTGAGTAGATATAACAGGCTGTTCTAGGAGTGAGAAGGACGTATTGCAAGAAATTGACAGAAAATGATTTTTCATTCTGTTTTTATAAATGTCTGGTTTTGTTTCAGGTATTTTGTCTGGACTGACCTCTACCTAGTGATGCTTGCTTTATTTTTTCTCTATGTTGTTTTCCAACCGTGATGCCAGGTAAGATGAATGCCACAGTCAAAGTGGCCTCATACTGCTAAAACTGACATCAAGCACTTCTGGTGGTCACCAGGAAACAGTATGGCTTTGTTCTGTGTTTAATGTCTAAGATGTGGAGTCTGCTGAGGTACCTGCTATTTGATGCAGCCTTATAATCTTCCTCTTTATTACCTGTCTGGCAACATCATCACACTGACTTCTGGGTTTAAATCTTGTTCACTCCCGTAATATAAAAAGACAAGAGAATGTCCCTGTCTTGTACTGTAGACAGATTTTTTCAATGTGCTTTTTCTTGAAACAAAAATTCTTTTATTTCAACAGAAAAGGAGATTATTTCTTTGCCTCTTAAGAAATACATGTTTTAATTGTCCAGTTGTGCAAGATGTCTACAGAATAATCCTTGCAATTCTTGCTTGAAAAGGCAAACAATAAAATGAACATTCTCCTTTATTTACATATTTTGTTCATTCAGATAGCATCTATTGGGGTCCTGGTATAAGACACAAAATTTTATGTATTTTCAATACCAAAAGGAGTGGATAATTTTCTCTGATAAACAAGTAGAAAAGGTAAACTCACGGCAACATAATCACATTACAACCTGTTAAGTGCTTTGCTAGGAGTGGAAACATCCTGGAATACAAAGCATTCTAGTCTGGGAATCTAACACATGCGAGCGTTAGTCAGCTTCCCAGAAGCAGGAGAGAAACCTGAATTGCCTGAGTAAGTGAGTGTCAGGGAGCAGAAAATGGGGAAGGGAATGCATAGTGAGAGAGAATGTAATTGAGTGTGGTTAAAGCAAAGAGATCTTGGTCCAAGTTAGAACTGTCACTTGAGTGAGACTGAGAAAATTGTCTGTGAATTGCAAAAGGCAGTTTGTTGCATCCCCTTATGTAAGGGCTTGAAAGCACGTTTCTTATTCCGTTAAAAAGGCCTCCTAGGGTGTATGCATGTACACACATGCATGCGTGTGTGTGTGTGTGTGTGTGTGTGTGTGTGTGTATGTGTACAGAGTTAGTAGGTGAGGAGAAAGAGGTCAGTACAGAAGGGATAAAGGCAAAACAAGACAGGGAGATGTCGTGGCCACAGGAAATGGGGATGGTTTGGGGTTGGTCTCTGCACCAGTGTGGTGGCTGTTCCTTTCATTTCTGAGTTAAAGATTAAGGATAAAAGCAGCAAGGTTTGACCAGGTTCAAAGGAAATTCTCACCTGAGCTTTTCTTTCCTTTTCCTGTGTGTGTGTGTGTGTGTGTGTGTGTGTGTGTGTGTGTGTGTGCTTCCCTATCAAAATGGATCCTGTTTGAGACAAGTTCAGAGGGTTTTTAAAAGGAGGAAAAGAAAACAATGGGGCAAGAGAGGGTCCATATGGGCGAGATGAGAAAAGTCCTATGTTTACGGTAAAATGGACCCTTCTCTAGTACCTTCCCCAGAGACCCGCTCTACTTTCAGAATGGGCGGCCCTTTATTCTCAGTGTTTCTGCTTCTCTTTACCAGCGCATTAAATGTAGGGCAGAGTTTGGTTCAGATTCTCTAATTCTCCTTTCTCCACTTTCCTTAGTGCTTACAGTTTCCATGCTTATGTATATATCTTGCCTTTTAAACAAAGCGTTTGTCCCGAAGGCTATGACACAATGCTTGCATTTCCAACTGTGTCCACATGACCTCCACATTTCTGGTTGTGCTCCAGGGACTTTGTAGAGGAGAACTCCCTAGTCCCCTGTTAGTTCCCTTGGACAGCCTTCTTTTTTTTTTCCCCCTATGGTGCTAGAGATGATGACTTGAACCTTTGCCTTCTTGTATTTATCGTTTGGATCTCCAGTTCACATTGCACTTCTTTTCAACAAGACATTTTCAAATATTTAAACTGCTAATGTATTTCCTAGCGTCTTCAAGAAGGAAATGAAAATCAATGTGGACGATTCACTGCTTTGTAAGAGAGTTGGTATCATTCACCCGCATTTGCTTCTGTATAAGGAAAAGAAAATCCAGGAAATACACACATGAACCAACAAAACAACAGTAAAAGGAGTGATTTTCCTATGGGAAATGGAAAAGGCAGCAGGAAAATTATAATTTTATATTAAATACACTTCTCCATCGTCTGGGTGGTCTGCCTACGTACACTTCCAAGATACACCATTTTTTTATTCTTTACATACTATGTATTTTAATATTGAGAGCTTTAAACTTTTTCTTTATTTTCTTTTTATAGTATCTTATTTTATTTTGAAGAATACAATGCCTCCTAATTTGAGGGCATTATAGTTTTTCTAATTCTTTCTGCCCAGGTTGCATTTTTCTCTTTGTATTGTTGTCCCTCTTTCATGGAAATACTTCCCTCTTAGTGATTTGGAAGACCCAAAAAGCTGCTGATCCATTAATGGGATCTACCAATTAATTAACCTACTACGGCTCACAAACAAAACAAATCAAACCAAGACAAAATAAGCACACAGAGATGTAATTTACTGGAAGAAATGAATGTGGCTGTGTCTGAGCATATGTGTGTGTGTGTGTGTGTGTGTGTGTGCGTTAGTGTGCGCTCGCGCGCTCACGTGTACATGTTTCTTTGTCTCTGTGTGTTTCTGTGTCTGTGTGTCTGTGTATGTTTCTGTGTCTCTGTGTGTGTATGCCTGTGTCTGCATTTATTTTTCTTCTGGGTTCAGAGTCTCCAGAAAATGAGTCTTCTGTTTTCCTAATTTGGATACTTAAGACTAGCTGTCACAGTTCTGAAAGTCAAGTTGAAGAGATATGTTAAAACCTAATTTTTCATTAACAATACTGTACTCATTCATTCATAGTCTGTGAGAAGTCAAAGAAGTCCTGAGTCCAAGTGTATGGAGCAGATGATGTCCTGACTGAATTAGTGTTATTACAAGGGGCCAGTTCCTCAGACTCACAGAAATTCTCAAATTCAGTTCAGGTCAGGTAAATTTTTGAGTATGCAGAAAGCAGCAGTCTTTCTGTTCAGCTGTACACAACCTGAGACTGATCCAATCCAGAGACCTTCCACAAAGACTGTCTATTCCATCCCTCTCGTGTCACACATTTTAAATTTTAAGTTTGCTGAAGTTCTAGGTTTCTGTGCATCTGGTATCTCTCCAGCAGGGCAAACATGGCCCACCTGGCCCCAGCTTTTCTATACATGTCCCCACATGCATTTCTGTCATTCCTTCTATCTTCGGTATCCGAATCAAAGGATCATACCACGGTGGATACAACAGTTGTCTTTTATCTCCCAAGTCTCAGAGAAATTTGCTGTGTGAGAATGAAGATGTGTGGGTCTAATTATTCATTTATAGAGTTTCAGCTTTTATTATCAGTGCTCAGCTACTTTCATAATCCTTGCCTTCAATGTATCTGATTCCCAAGCTATTTCAAGGTTCAGCAGTTCAAATACTTACTTTTTTAAAGGCATGTTTCTGTTGCAACTGTCTTCTCTGTGGGGAGAAGTGCCCCTTCTCTATCCATTTTCCATCTTTAAGTTATCTTGTGAGGTTAGATCTAATTTCACCCAGTTCGTGTACTCTGGGTGGTTATGGCTACTACATTTGTAACTCTAATTTTATTTAAGTGTTTGAGGAAGTGGAGACAGAGGCTATGTTAGCTGAAAGTGAATTCACCGTCCCATCCTTTATTCATGTAGCCTCTAGGTAGCTCCTCCAACAATAGCATAGTCCTAAGGCCATCATCATTCTTATTTCGTTACAAAATATACATAACTACATAACTGAGAGATAATTTTACCTTCACATAAATGTGGCATTCCCACAATCTGCTTTTCTCTCTTTTTTTTCCACAGGAAAACCAGAGATATATGACAAGATAGAGTGAGAGAGGGTGGAGAGAAGAAAAGGAAAGGTTTAGACAAAGAGACACGGTTCAACTACATAATATGTTCTAAAAAGTAGAGAGAAGACAAATGGCAACAACTAACATCCAACATTTGTGTTTGGATGAAGACACAAAACATGTCCAGTGTGAAAAATTTGAAAGGTTATAAGAGAGATTCATGAAGAACTTGCTTTGAGTTATCAATTAGACCATCTTTTTAATGATTTTGAAGTCTTCAAGTCAATATTAAAGTTCTCTTTAATTTATAGTCACATATAATTGGTGCTTCCTTGAATGACGTTCTGTGTATTTTGTAGAACAAAAGAGGTTATTTATAGTTTTCTAAATTGATGATGTTCAAACCTAAACACAATGCTGTCAGTGTGAAAATTTTAAACATTTTATCATAGAAAGAAGAGCCACATCCTCCTTAAAAAATTCAGGAAGGACCAAAGGAAATTAGATTTAGATTTTGTGGGTCTAGATTTTGTTACTTGGAGACAAATAAAAATTAAAATTAAGATAGTTGTGGTAAATTTTATGTCTTAAAATCAACGATTTGTAATAAAAGATATTAGTTTTCCTATTTTAAAACATTTTTCTGCATTTTTTAAAGGTGACCATTCATCTGGTGTTCAGCCTTTGAGCCATATGGTTATCCCCCAAGCCTACATGCTTCCAATGGGCATTTTCTTTTCTCAGCAGATGCTCAATAGTTTAGATGCCATGTAACTGATGTTATATGTCCAAATCATGGTTTTGTTTGACAAGCCAAATGCAGTATCGCTGAGCTACACAGCAGCCCCAAATCAACATTTTTATGTAATTCATTTGGACTCTCTGTTTCTCACATAAATCCTAAAATATAGATGTGTAAAACAAAAAGGCAAATCTAGTTTTCTTTGGTTGCTTTCTAATCACCTTCAGAGATCCCTGCCCTACCCCTGCTGCCATTGATCATCTACAGTGAATTAATAGAATTGAGCAGGCTAAAGACAGAAATGTTCCATGTTCTTGACCAGGTTTAGGGTCATAATGAAACTATCCAACATTTGTTCAAATGCGGTAAAAAGAGAGAAAATGACAGCCATCAACTCTAACATCAAATAACTCATAGTCAGAAAAGAGAAAAAAATGGTTCCATAGATGATTATGAATGTAGACAATTTCAGGCAAGCAGTTAGCATGGAGTCTAGAGTTTGAGAACATTCTCATCCCCTAATGCCTTCTCTTGTTTACTTTCTGTTCTGGATATTGCATTATAAGTAGGTTATTGAGCTATGTGATACAGTCATATTTGTTCATTGTTCTATAATTTATAAACACATGATTAGCTTCTGAGGGCTTAGATTTTTGCTACTTGAAGACAAATACAGATTTAAATAAAGAGAGTTTAGGTACATTTAAGCCTAAAAGTCACTGATTTCCTTTGAGAAGAGGGGCATGACACTTTCTGTGTCTAAGAGAGCCGATAACAATGTCTGTATATGTACAAATATTTGAAAGACTTTATAGACTTATACAACACATCAGGCAACTTCAACATTTGGGCCTCTTCAAACGTTCAAGCATCCTGGTGGTGATTCAGAAACTCTCTGGAATCCCACCTCTTTCAATGTCTCTCCAATACATTGCACTTTGAAGTATCAGAGTCAATCATTTCAACCGACTGATGTTTAAATTATCATTAGATAAGTGATGTCTTAGAACATTTAGTTTACCCAGAGAAATTACTATCATATTTGTAGTTAGTAAAACCAAATAAATATTTTTGCACAGTTTCAAAGGCTGGAAATTCCAAGGTTATGGGGTAGGCTGTCATGGTGTATGGTAAGGGCTTGCTGAGTCAAAAACAAGATCTGCTGTATCCACACATGGTATGAGACCTGTTTATGCCTTGTCTTCCCAAAGTGTTCCAGTTCCTACTACTTTACCTTGTAGAGCTGGACATATTAAGTGGGGATATAAACCATCAGATCAAATAACTTTATTATTGCACAGTTATGTAACACTTCCATAAGATGTGCTTTTATAAGTATATTTTTTAATTTCCCATCTCAAGTGCCCAGTACTATCTTCTTTCACTTAAATTATTTAACCCTTAATTCTTTCAATTATAAGAGGTTATAGTATCATTTTTTCCATTACCAAAAAAAGTAGCCTGTCTCCACAGAAAATCTAGTCTTGACACATTTCTATGCTACTGAGCAGTGTCTGTAGATACGGAATGTATCTGGCAGCTCTTGAAGCTGGCCGATCTCCCTTCCCAAGCCAATGGTGGAGAGTCACTTGCTTCACTAAGGCAGACTGAACAAAAGGGAACATTTTCACTTAAATGCTCAGTTATGTTCATACTTTGAGCTCCCTTAGTAAAGGGCTGTTGGCCCAAGGGCTTTTGGTGTCTCTGAGCTAGTATGACACAGCTCTCCAGTCTCAACCAAGGGAGTATTGCTTTCCTAGCCTATGCTGGTACGTGAAAACAAGACATACACAGATGCCTACATACTTCACAAAGAGGAATAGGTACTTATTTTTATTCCTTACCATTTACTCTCTTCTTGTGTCCCAAGCTTTATTATCCCTTCAAGCTTTGTTAGCTGGAGAAGAATGATTCTCAACATCTACTAGCATTCACCTGTACTCTACCATTCTGCAGTCTCCTTGCTTCTTCTTAGTTCTCACAGTATCAAGAAAGGGATGTCACCATACATGGCCCCAGCCATGCTAATTTCAGAGCACGACTGGAAACCTGGCACCAAGTTTCTTTCCTTCTGTTTTCCTACACCTTGCTGTTACCTTTTCTTTCTTTCGTAAAACCAAAACTGTTTACTTCCTCCATTATAGTCACAGTTACCAAAGTTTTCTGTTAAGAAAGCAACACACATCCAGCATCCATAACAAGGTATCACAAAAGGATGGACAGTCCCGAGTTATGTCTATTTACACATGGAAGAAATATATTATCACATAAGAAATGCGTCTCTGTAGGTGAAACATGATAAATTGGGGCCAGGAGAGAAGTTTCCTTTAGACAGTAAACTTCCTGCTTGCCTGACGCACAGTGTGAACCGCAAGTGTAATACACTGTGATTGTCACTCGTGCATTTTTATGTCCTAATGAAATGGTATGTAAATATATTGTCTCTATTAATTTATAAGAACCTTTTATTCTTTTCATTTCTCAACTGAGCAATTCAGGGAATGCAGGTGTTAAATGGTTCAAAGACATATAAATAGTACATTGGCAAATAGACTTCAAATCCAAGCACACTCTCTGGGATCCCAACTCTTTTCTGCCTTTTAGTACTGAAATTAGATATATCGATAGCTAGGGTGATTGAGATGATTTCTTTTATCGAATTAAATTAAATTAATAGACTGATATGGGAGTCCCTTCTTAATTCTGACAGTTCTTAGCGAACACACTCTGAAGGCAGGATTCCTGCTGAGTACTACATGATGTTATGTGTGAAGGAGTAAGGGAATCAAATGTCCACAAGTGCTTTAATGTTTACTCAAATAACGTAATAGCAAAATTCCTTATTTAAAACAGCACTATAGCCGGGCGGTGGTGGTGCATGCCTTTAATCCCAGCACTCGGGAGGCAGAGGCAGGCGGGTCTCTGTGAGTTCGAGACCAGCCTGGTCAACAAGAGCTAGTTC
>JAQHUG010000092.1:942184-952660 GCA_028555095.1 Dicrostonyx torquatus | reverse complement strand
TGCTCTCAAACTCACAAAGATCCGCCTGCCTCTGCCTCCCGAGTGGTGGGATTAAAGGCGTGCACCACCACCACCCGGCCTACCATTTTATTAATAAGCACAGATCACACATTCTATGCACAAATCCTTTAAGAACAGTTTAAATCTCACAACTGCAATACATGTGATGTTTGTTTTAATTCAATAAATTAAATTCATCAACTTCATTTGCTCAAATTTGCCAAGTTATCATGTGTTCTTTTATAGCTTGGCACATTGTCCAGATTTAATTAAAAATAAAAACCAAACAACAATAACAACATCCTACAGTAAAATTAAAAGAAAACTAAGAAACTAAAGGAACACAAAATAAATAAAATAAAGAAGAATGGAATACATAAATTAGTGTGTCTTCAGAATTCATTCTTGCTGCTGTCTTACATCATGCACAACCTTAGAACTTCCAAGATCTACTCATTTTCAGCTTTATTATATTTCAAATATCTTTTCAAAAAGTCCCATCTGTTTCCCACATCGTTTACTTTTTAACCTTTTAAGACATCTCCTACATTCCTCAGTAGCTCTCATCTGTTCTACGAGGACCATTTAATGATTTGCCCCAATTTCTCACACATGAGAAAGTAGATGAGCGATCCAACTTAACAGTCACAGGAAACAGTATTGATCCTCAGTTTTAGCAAGATCCTTCAGAACAACCAACCAACCATTTGTCTGATTAGTATTTCAATTACTTTCAACTGAGAAAGAAAAATAAATACATTTGTCTAGACCCCAAATATATTCCCTAAGACATTTGGTGAGCCTGTTATCGACAAGGCCTTGAACTCCCTGTTTTAGCCAAGGCTGGCTGGCTTGTACTAACAATCTCTCAGCACTGTCCTCTGGGGAGAGGTGCTGACTGGTATGTGCCACTATGCCTGCTTGGTGTTCAGCATTGTTTAGAACTATAGTCCACATGTCTATGACATCAATATACAAAGGTGCATATTGGCATGGAAGGTGAATGGAATTTTTGAACTGAGGTACAGCAGTGGCTAGATAATCATTTCATGTACTCAGCTCAGTACATATGGCATGAACCAGGAGATGCTATCCCGATTAAATAACAGGACAGTCTTCTAAAGATATGATTGAGGGTGGAAGTATAACTAAATATTGAAACACTTGCCTATATGTGAGAGACCCTAGGTTCAATCCCTACTCCTCCCAAACAATGGTCCAGATGAAGTGTCTCGTGATTGTGAGATACTGCCCTAAGGATGTATTTAAATACTTAAAATCAATGACTCTTTCACCCCTATCAAAGAATAGACTGTGTGGATCTGGGAACATAGGCAGGGGAATCTGGGTAGTCAATATAGAATTATTTCTGTTAGCTAAGCAAGGAAATTGTTTTCCATTCCTACAAAGTGGGCTCTGTGCCTGGAACTACCCTTGTTTGCAAAGGGGAATTACTTCAATGTGGGAACAAAATAGGAGGTTCATTAATCATAAGTTATTGCAGATTTCAAAGAACAATAGCAACTATTTGGATACCCAAGGCAAACTGCTGGGAATAGAGGCAGAAGCTGCTAAACCATCAAGGGCAAGAATGGGGCTATAGCCATAGAGAGGACAGGGAAAGCCTGGCACTGAGGTAAGTCACCTGTGTTTCTTAACCTTTACCTGCTTATTTTTCATAAGCTATAACAAATTACAGTAGCCTGTGTATGTAATGGTGAGAAGGGTTTCAAACTTTAGGCTGGTGTCACTTCACAAGGTGAGGCACCTCAGTCAGTGGAGAGCTGGCTGAACACCATGAATTCTAGCATGGATGGTAGAGGAAAGATGATAAGACAATGACAGGCATCAGCTGCAGTCTTGAGATAATCCCAGAGATAGAGACTGCTTCCTAGCAATCTTCCTACTGGGTAGGCACAAGATGGGATCCCAGCGCTAAGAAGAGAAGTGAACACACCCACTTCCCTAACCCCTACCTGTCTCCAATAGACGACCACTTACAAAGGAAAAATTAGTCTTTTTTCTTGTTGTTGTTGTTGCTGTTGCTGCTACTGTTGTTGTTATTGTTTTATCCTTACAGGTCATTTGTGTATTTATTATGGTTTCCAGTTTTGTGGTTTTTCTGGGATTCCTGGGTGTGCAGATGTGTATCTCTCTTTGCTTCTGTATATGTTTCTTGTGCTTTTTCTTTGGCTCCTTCTCTTCTGTTTCTTTTGTCTTATTCATATTTGATTTTGTCTTATCTTATTTTATTATTGTCCAGTAGATTCCTATTTATTTTCTAAGGGGAGACAAGAAGGGTATGGCTGCACATAGAAGTGATGATGAGGATCTCAGGGGAATCATGGGAAGAAGAGATGTCACCAGAATATATTGTATATATAAAAATATCTGTTCTCAATAGGAGAAAAATAATAATTCAAACGAGAAAAGAAAAAGATGTTCTTTCCTGTGGTGGCCTCAGGAAAGATGGTCTTTGGGAAAGGTGGTTTTCTCAGATTTGGTATAAGTTATTGTCACATAAGACCAACAGATCCAAAGCCTGTAGATGCTGCAGGGTGTCACTGTGCTCCTCCCTGAGACCAGTACTCATGTCCTCAGCTGCCCCAGGGAGTGACTGATGGATGTTCAATTTTAATTTCTTCTCCCAGACTGTTTTTCCCTCTGCTAGAGGGAGTGAATGGTGACTGAGGTTTTTCTCCTCCTAAAGGGGCTCCCATCTAACGACTTCTCCTTTGTTTGATTTGAGACACCTACAAGTACATAGATCCTGTGTGCATAGCACAATAAGCTGCCTGCAATATTAGTTCTACTTCAGAGATTATTAGGGAAATTTATCTAAATCAAGATTACAGAATTCAGGAGACATAGATCTAAGAGTGGAACATGGCTGTGTGTGGTTCCAAAGACCATATCCTTCCCATTATAGCTCCCCATATGCATTTTAGAAAAGCTTAAACTAGTTTGCAATGCATTTTATCTATGCAGTAGGTATAAACAATGATAATATACTTAAGACTGTAAATAAAATGCATTATTCAAAGCTATCTAATACTGCCAAGTATGTTGTTAGAAGATCAACCTAATTTATATATAACTACTAAATAAGAGACATTTACTGAGATAAATTAGTAAATGTATAACTATACTAATTTATAATAGCTTATTAAAACATAATGTGTACATGAATTTGCACATGTAAGTATGCATGTATGAATATATATCTTACGAAATGTATCTCAGTACTAATGGCAAGACTCTTACGACCAAAATTCCTAATTATGCTAGCCTGTTTTAAAAAGCCATATGATGACTTTTAGCTGCTTAATTTTCTGGTGCAAAAAGATTCAAGACTTATCTGTTCCAGAAACTTGACAGATTAGTTATGGGACAAGGTCTTACATTTTATGCTATAAATGCAAAGGTTTTATCAGGCATGAAATTTAGTCAGAACAGTTTATGGCTCAGTAAAACATTACTTGAGGCAGCCTTTACAATCAGAACACAAGGGTTAGCTAATTCTAATGCTCTTTTCAGAAATATGGTTAGGATTTTATAACCACTGAATAATACTTCACTCAGTTCTTCAGTACACTTTCTATTCCTTTATTTTATCTATCAACTCTAATTCCTGATAAATATTATTATGTTTTTTCTATTGAAGTGTGTGTGGCATCAAATGCTCATTCATGAGTCCAGTGCTACCATGGACTTGGGAGAGTTTAAACACAAATACACATGCAAAACGTTATATTAAATTCCTCTAAGGAAAATAACATAAGGTAATCCCAAGAGATGTATTAGAAGTGGATGTGTGCAGTGGACATTAATTGTGCACAAGGAAGTGCTTGCTACTTTTGGGGTATTACTGTCTCAAGGTAACGAACAAAAAATAATGTTTATATCATTTTAATGGGAAATATCTGAGGGTTTCTCAAATACAAGAGGCACTTGAAAGGCTGCAATTGTGGTTTCTGGCATGGCATCCCCATGAAAGTTGCTTGCCAATTCTGTGCCATATTACATATCCTTCTTCAGAAACATGGAACTAAGGACTTCCCATGAAGAAGTAGGTTTGACTCACCATACTCCAGAGTGAGCCTTGAACTGAACATAGTACCTGACCTACAGGAACACTTTTAGGCTATTGTTTGCCTAAAAATTGATAAGAAATGCATAGATTCAGACTCTAATTTTATTCCAGAAACATTTGTTCATTAAATAGGGTCACTTCATGTAAACATATAAACTTCAGAAGGATAGGAACAGATATTTATATCCATCCATTGTTATTAAGTTGGGGGTGTCATAGCTATAATTTCTATTGCTGTGAAGAGACACATGAACATGGCATTGCTTATAAATGAAAAAACATTTAATTGGATCTGGTTTACAGTTCAGAGGTTCAGTCCATTATCATCATGGTGGGATATGGCAGGTTGTCAGTAGACATGGTGATAGAGAAATAGCTGAGAGTTTTACATCTTGCAGGCAACAGGAAGAGTCTGTGGTATTGGGTGTGGCTTGAGCACATATGATACTCAAAACCCACCTTCACAGTGACATACTTCCTCCAATGAGGCCATACCTACTGCAACAAAGTCACACCTTCTAATAGTGCCATTCGCCTTGGGATCTATTTTCTTTCAAATCACGGTGGAGAGGTGCAAAGACACGTATGGCCTACTTAAAGGAAGGTTATTTTGACTGTTAATGTGGTACACCTGAGTTCATCAAGATGCTCTGCAGTTTCCAGTGAACAGCATCTTAGATTCAAGGGTAATAATCACATTTTCCGACAACTCCCAGAAGAGTACATAGTAACATGGTACATTTAACATCACCATAAACATGCCAACAAAACAGACAAAAAGATAAAGAATGCATATGCACACCCCCATCCCACCAACGCAGATAGACATGTGTGTGCACATACACATATATACAAGCACACCTACATATATGCAAATATACAAACACATAGAAACATACATAAAAACGCACACATACAAATTCATGTGTATAAATATACACACCTGCATGCACAAATACAGATCCTTAAACCTATACCTATACAGAACTCACAAATTAAACACACAAATGTACACATGCATACATATGCACATATTCCCCTGGAGTATTTTTATAACATAAATGATTATGCAGATCAGATATTATCAGAGTGAAAATTATTTAAGAACATTATTTTTTAAAAAGTTGCGATTTATTTAATTTGCACATGAGCAGCAGAGAGTAGTTGGAATAACATAAACATTTATACGGTGAGTGTGAAGAAGCCAGGGTGTTTAAGGAATTCAGGAGGTGGTTGGATGTGAGGAAGCATTTAATTTGGGTTGTAGTGGAAGCAACCACAACAAAGTGAAAGCATGGCTGTTTGTTTAGTATTCGATCAATGGGGTCCCAGTGACAGAACTAGAAAATGTTACCCCAGTTAACTACTTAGAAATCATTTTTGTCTAATGTACTGGGGAAGTAGCGTGGTGAATGAAGACTGAAGGCCCTTCTGTTTCTAGAAGACACTTTTCCTTGAGTTGAGTCACCAGTGAAATCCCAAGACTACTGACTCTGTGTCCCCAAACAACAGTATGTAATAAAATTTACAACCAAAGTACACAGCTGAAGGATGACTGAGCAACAACGGGGAATGTGATGTGCTTTTCACAAGGGGGCCACAACTTTATTAGTCTACCGACAAGAAGGCACCGGAGAAAGTCAGGAAATAACCTTGCTATATTTTAGTTGTCTTAGGAAAACAAAAACACCATATTTTGCTTAGGGTACCAGCATTTCCAACATCTTCCAACAAATGGAGCAAAGTCCATCTATAAAAATAACTCAATGAAGTTCACAATAATATGAACGATAGCAGAAGGACTTGAACATGACTAGAGAAGGCATGCAATTTGTATTAGAACATACGAGTAAGTGTAGTAGTGTTTTAAGTAGAATTTTGACATGATCTGAGGAAGAATACGGTTTAAAATCTGCCTCTGGGTGACTGGAGTTTTCTAGAATTACTCTTTCTTTAAGACGGGGTTTGGACAACTCCAGGCCATGTGCTCTGGTTACATACTTTCTTGGGTCTCCTGCTACAGCAATACAGTAGCGGGAGACAGTCCCTACAACCTCAGAGAGACTAGACTTACAATCTGACTACGGTAACCCTCGTTTTAAGAGATAGCCAATCCATTCATCCATCTACCAAGCATTCATTTATTCAATCATCATTCACCAAGCAATTTAGGAACATGAAAAGTGTCTGGTAGATGGCAGAGGATGATAGTATAGAGATACAACATAGTCTGTGACTCTGTCTTGGTACCAGGTTCTCCATCAGTACAGTAATAAGTTGAGGGATGACTAATGGGGTATTTCTGAGATAGAAAATTCATGCATTAAGGTTTTGGACACAATGGATTCAGTGCATTCTTTGATGTCTAAGATGCTTTAAGGAGGAATGCTTCCTGTAGAAAACGGTCTTGAGAAAACCACTTCAGTGAGAACAAACTCAGAAACTGACACTAAGTGTGCTAAGAATGGAGAAGGGTCAATGTGAGTGAGTAGAGAATGAAAAATCACCAAATTGTATAAAAAGAAATGGCAGAAGTGAGCCTATGAAGAAGAGATATGCCTGGAAAGACGAGAAAAGACACACCTTAGACAGCATTCCATGACAAATCTATTATTATATTTTCCAGGTGATTTTGTAGTCAAGAGGAAGCTGAAAGATTTTTTTAAAATGTATTCAAAGTTGACATTTTTTAAAAGGTAATCACACAAGCAAAGTGATGTTTTGGGAATATCAATAACAGTGTATAGCATGGACTGCTCACAGAAGACAGGCTGTGTCTGCCTCACAGTGATGTCAGATGGTCATACAGAAGATGGTCTGTGAACATGTATACTACAACTCATATTGAAAAAACCACATGCAGCCCTTTACTAAAATACTTAGCTATTATCTCATAAATCTTTGTCTTTTTAACATGTTGTTTTTCTGTTAATACAACTATATTTTAATACATGATAATAGCACTACGTCATACTGGAAGCATTACAGTATAATGAAGGAAGTCTCTGGATTCAGTGAAATCTAGGTAGATCACAGCAGTCTTAGTCTGAATAGACAAAACATGGATAAGTTTCTCAAATCATTTGAGTGATCCCCATTTCATAGATAAGGGAACAGAGACTCAAATGACTACCAACCTTAAATTTTATTTTGAGACTCAGTGAGATTCCATTTCCTAATTTGTAGTCTTCTGATTATTTAGTTATCTCAATATACTAAATTCATCAACAGTTATACTCAGATTATAGAAACATTATCAGAATACCTCAGATATCTAAATTTTAATTTTGAGGATTAGAATGGAAGCTTTCATGGGAAGCATTTATTAAATATGTCTTTGCAAAAGAATTGCAATGATAATTATCATCATTAAATGAGATTAGCTAAACAACTACAACACAATGTGGGCTATTAATATATACTCATTTATATTAAAAACAGAAATAATACCCATAGACAGAATGAGCTGAACGCTAATGAGATATACTTCATATTTCCTATTTAAATGTAAGCAATAATTACAGCATGTACTTGAATCTCATAGGCATTCATTTACATGTTATCTGCAGCTTTCAATATTTAATTCCATCTAAGATGGTAGTATAACTTAGCCCTGGAAAGCATATGGCACATGTCAGAGGATGCATCAAAACATAGAAGTTCATAATATATGCTTTGCTCTTAAATAGCCTCAGCATGACTCTTCAAATTGCTATAAAATATTTGCACATTATGTGGCTTCTGTGCCCTGGTTTCCAAACCTGTAAAATAGACAGAAAAAAGAATAAGCTCTGCCCACTGTGTTATAAGAAGCATCTAATGAAACACTCAGGCTAAAGTGCTAGTGCACTGGTATCACTAAACCAATACTGTCATTAATTTTCACATGTTTTGTGTATTTACAAAAAAAAATGAGCACCTAGGAACTTGCAGAAAGGAAGACAGTGGTAATGGAATTATCTTTCCACTCTATAGACTGGTGCTTCTCAATCCATAGTCAAGTTCTCTGGTTCCAAATTCTCACATCAGATTTCTTCATTTGTTCCTTGTTTAGCACAGAGGTTGTTAAGTAAGCATCTGCTCACAGCCAATTGCTGGTGGCTTCTGCTGGAATTGCAGCCAGCACTCATACTTCACTTCTACTGCCATACAGAAGACCTCCAACCTCTTCTGTGCATAAGATACTAGATTTCTGCATCTTATTTTCTACACCAGTCGTCTACCCAGAATGCTTTCTTTTCTTTATTATCTTGCACAGTAGAAGTAGGAAAGGGAGTCTGTGTGCTCAGTGGAAGAAGGTCACTTAGTTTAGGACAATCTAAACTCATTTAAGGAAGTAGAGACTGAGAAGCCCAGTGGATTCTAGAATAAGAAGTCACTGTTTAGGTGACCTTGGAAGGAAACATGCCACATATAGAAATTCTCATTTCGTGAAGCTATGAATATATATATTCATATGAATATATATATATTGAGGTACTTGTAGCCTCCATGTCTAAACTATGAAATTAATGTTGAAGTTGACTCATGTTAATGACACTTGGCAATGTAATTCTTTATAAGAACATCTGTACAATGTTTCAGAGAGTCCCAAGAGTGCTTGGGAGAGGGAGAGAGTCAAGTAGATACAACTGTATGAAACTAATTAAACAGACACTTTATTGTAAGGAAGATGTGTGCTGGAAAGTACGTCTGTTCCGAATAAGCGTTCCCCCTCGCCTCAGTGTTCATCTTTCTCTAGAAGTCTCAGGTTTAGAGACAAGTGGAGGCTGAGCCACGTGAAAGCTTATGCAAATTCAGAAAAATAAACTTATAGAATGTGAGGCCAGTATTATAGCCATAAAATACTGTCCTCATTTTCATGATCTCTAAAATAGAGATATATAAGCAACAGATATATATGCGTAAAGATTAAATTACAATAAAATTACTGTGTTATTGACTTGTATTTTGCTTAAATTATTTTAAATTATTTGAAAAGAGTATTTAATAATTAATCATTTTAAAAAGTTTTAAACTTTTATCATTTTAAATCATTTCAACACACATAGCATATAGCTAAGGCATAAACACCTGAAGTCTTTCAGCAGATCTCCAGGGTAATCATCATTCTGCATTCCACATTTACCCTCTTTTCTTTGAGTGCTGCAGTCATTTTCCTGAATCAAGATTAAGCTTTAAAAATATAACCATAATATAAGTAACTATTTCAATCATCTTTCAGTTAATATTTTATTGTAGGCAATGGTATGATTCTACCTGCATCTTTATTTATTATCTTCTGCTGTGGGATAATACCTTTGTACACTGTAAAGATTTGTCACTAGTATTGACCAGAACCAGGCAGGAAGTTCAGGCAGGGAAACCAGACTCAGCAAATTTCCTCTGGGAAGAGAAAAGACAGAGATGCTGTCCAGATGCAAGATGAGAATGCATCACTGAGAAAAGCTACCATGCTATATGGCTAAACACAGACAAGAATTATGGGCTAATTTAAGTTGTAAGAGCTTGTTAATAATAAGATTAGTTAATATGCCAAACAGTTTATAATTAATAAAGGCCTCTGTGTGTTTGCTTGGGATTGAACAACTGAGAAACAGGGTGGGACAGAAATAGCTGTCTACAAATGACACGCAAATGTTTGGAAAGGATTTCCACATAATGCCCAAGAAAGGTTAAAAAAAAGAAAAGATTCTGGATATACAAGAGCAGAGTCAAGCACAGCTTCTTGATAACCATCGTTATATTGGTAGATTATGTTTGTTGATGGTAAGCTGAGGTACAGCTCCTTTAAGAGAGAATTCCTGACTCAGCGTTGGTGGCAAGAACCTTGCAGCTCTTTTGAAAGCTGCCACCAAACATTTAAATGGTGTTTATGAGCAGCCAGGATGAGGTTTCTTGGTGGTGGCACGGACCTAGATATTCCACGGAGTTGTGACAGTGAATGTGGTTTCTGTCTGCACCTATGTCATGTAGCTAGACTCTCAGAAAGTTAAGGAATGGGGAGGAGCAAGTCCCCAAAACCACAGCTTTAATTCTAACCATATTGCTTAGCTTAAAGTCAATAAAAGTTATAGATACACAGTAAATACAGATTTGGACAAAAAAACCCTCTAAACTGTTTACATAGACTTGGGAGATAAAAGAAAATTCTTTAAAAAAGAGAGAGAAATTGAATAGTTGGTCTAGTGGCACACACCTTTAATGCCAGCACTTGGGAGGCAAAGGCAGACTCCATGAGTTTGAGGCCAGCCTGGCCTACAGAGTGAGTTTGAGGACAATCAAAGAAACACAGAGTAACCTTGTCTCAAAAAAAACAGAAATTAAAGAATAAAAATAAAAGAAAGTTAAAAAAAAGAGAAACCAAAGCAGTATGTAAAGAT